>CAUYON010205940.1:0-11895 GCA_963573935.1 Arctocebus calabarensis | reverse complement strand
GCATCACAGCTCACAGCAACCTCCAATTCCTGGGCTCAAGCGAGTCTCCTGCCCCTGCCTCCCAAGTAGCTGGGACAACAGGTGCCCACCACAACGCCCAGCCATTTTTTGGTTGCAGTCGTCATTGTTGTTTGGTGGGCCTAGGCTGGATTTGAACCCGCCAGCTTAGGTGTATGTGGCTGGCGCCTTAGCCTTCTGAGCCACAGGTGCTGAGCCACAAGGTCTGTCTTAACTGTGGCATTCCTAGAGACTAACAGAGTGCCTGGCACTTAGTAACTTCTCAGTATATTTCCGGATGAATGGGTGAATGTTGCATCCCTTTTCATCCCAGACTGGCTCCCTAACCATTTCTCCATGGCTTTATAGGCCTCTTTAGCTCTTCATCTCTTTGGTACAGGAGAATCTCATGTGATTGCACTTTGCTTTGTCTGATTCATGAGAGAAGGTTAATACATTAGTGTTAAAGGAGTTGGGAAGAACTTGAATTAGACTCTCACGGGCGACTTTGAGGGGCTCAACCTTCAGTGAGGGGTAACTGCAGATTTCTTGCCCTGCCTTCATTGTGTTTGTCATCAAGGCCACCTCCAGTTTTCTGTGTTGGTACATGTTAGTATCCTGGCGTGTATACCCAAGTTAAATTCAGTAAGATTATGATGAGATATTAGCATTTTGGGAATTTTCTGGCTCAGGAAAAGCATTAAACTTTCTGGATGGATAGGCTAAAACACCATGGACCCACAGGTCTGAACATACACCTTTAGGTGCCTTTATCTTCCAATAAATAGCTAGTTACTGCCTGTAAAGTATTTTTTTTCTAAGTTTAATTTTACTTATCTGTAAAATGGGATGATAATAGCACTCAGCTTAGAAGTTTGGTATAAGAATCAAACATGGTGATACAGAAACCCCCATACTGCATGCCCCACAGGGTTCGAGGAGTCCAGCACTCTGGGTATGGCCACCTCTGCATCTCTGAACATACCCCTGTCCCTTGGGCTTTGTTGCCCAAAATAACAAGATAACTAGAATTAGAAGCGGTGTCTGAAATCTTTTGTGAAAGAAGTCAACTGATGCAGCAAACTTCATTGTTGCCTAAATTTAAGTAATTGTCACAGATACCCCAAACTTCAACAACCATCTCCTTGATCACTCAACAGCCATCAACATCTGGGAAAGACCCTTCACCAGCAAAAAATTATGACTTGCTAAAGGCTCAATGATTGTTAGCAGTTTTTAGCAGTATTTTCAACTAAGGTTTGTACATTTTTGAGACATAATGCTCTTATATACTAAATAGACTATAGTGTAAATACAACTTTTATATGCCCTGGGAAATCAGAAAACTAGTGTGACTCATTTTATTGTGATGTAGAACTGAACTCAAAATATCTCTGAGGTATGCCTGTACTCCTAATTCAGTTCATCAGCAAGTGCTTCGAACATGTATGTACATATTTTTAATCGATGTCTTCCTGTTATTTCCATCCCGCCATTTCAGCCCACACAGATTCTTATTTTTATATGTGGATGTCTGGACTAGCCACCTCCTTTCCGACTTGCCTTCAGCATTAGTTCATTTCCCACATGCATCTATGACTTCTATAGCTAATGAAAATTCTTTTCTTCAAGTGCAAATTTCATCATAGATTTGTCATGATTTTATAATGTAAAAATGCTGATTCTCTATAGTCTTTTACAATGAACCAATTTCCTCACTGGATAGTACTATCAAAAGGGTGGTATATTTCATTGGAGGAGGAAAAGGTTTTAGGTGTGGTGAGTAGAAAGTGAATGAATTAATGTAATGAATCCAATAAAGACATTCAGAGAAAGAAGGGTTTATGTTCTTGCAACCACAAAAGTTAGGTGAGTCAAAGTATGAATGGAGGTAGGAATCACTACAGGGAGAGGGTTCAGCGAGTGTGACTTTTGTTCATGACACTTCCAGTCATTTGGTGAGGGGTGTCCTCATGGCAATGATGCTGTAAGAAAAGTCACATGAAAACTGTGTAAACAGTGACTGGGGTAAAGGAAAATGTGGTCAAATTAGTGCCTCCTAGAGAGTTCTGGAGGAGCATTTGAGAGCTGTGGATCACAAGTCTGAGATCACAGAGGTGGAACACCCGGCCAGACTGAACCTGTGGACACTGCAGACGGTCTCTCCTGCTGATGTGTTCTTGGCGTAAATGAACCTGAGAGGAGTACATTCCCTTTGCCTTACACGTGCTACAGGGTACATTTCTGCAGGGGAGGAAATGCTTGTGTATAATTAAGTGACTCTGACTATTGCCCTTGGAATTTTAATATCTGCCTCTGTACCTTCACCCATTCTTCCTCAGCCTAGAACACTTTATCTCACTTTCCTAGTGTGTGAACCTTATTTCTAATGACTCATTCAGAACTCAGATGCCTCCAGGAAATCCTTTTTGATTAGCTTCTCCTGGCCTTTACTCTTTTCCTCGTGCTGTTTCATGCCATTTTGTCTCTTGTGATCTGTGCCTGTACATTTGTCATTTGGTTACTTGCTTTATGAATTTAATGCCTTGTAATCCTAATTTGATTTTCCCTCCCTGAGGGTAGGGACTCTTTATTATATCTCAGGGTATCAAATATAGTGTTACATTTCTTCTGTAAATGTTGATTCGTTTCAGTTATACTTGTTAAAAAAGTTACTTTCACCTTCATGGTGTGTGTGACTTCGGTTAGTAGATTATATCTGACATTTGGAAAATGTGTCCTGGAATAATACACTGTTTTGCTGGAAGGAATCTTATATACTTTCAGCCAAAATCTATCTTTTCTGGGTGAGGAAAATCAGAACAAGAGAATGGACATGCTTGCTCAAGGTCATTTGGAATAGAAACTTGACCAGGGTATCCAGACACCTAATCTGAGGCTCTTTTTGCTGCAAAGCGCTCTTTCACTGATAAGGTTCAGGTGCAGCTACAGTGGCTGCCAATTAACTTTCCTGGGTCAAATCCGAGCATGTTCTATAGCAGGTGCTGCATGATAAAAGAGACAGAATGCTACCAGTGTAGGCTGAAATTAAACTGAAAGGAACATGACATGGCTCTTTTAAAAATGTTTAATTTTATACAACTCAGTAGATCAAAGTAATTATGGAGCAATAAAAGGGAGGATGAAGCTTTAGATGGACCCTAGGAAGAGATAAGACTAGACTTGTTAAAACAGGCACTGTTCTTCCTAGAAAGTATTTCATGGTTTTGTTTTCTATTGTCTAGTTTTTATTCAACTGGCTGGGTTGCAAACAAAGCCATGGTAATATAATATGGATACAATTTATTCATGAGAACATCTTTCTATACATGAGGAGAAACATCCATTTAAATAACACAAATGTTGCCCTAAAATTTTTTAAATTTCATCCTATGAAAGTGTGACAAGTATTCTTATAGCTTATTGAGAACCTAGAATTTTATTTACATTGATATTTATTTGTAAATTTACACTTTAATAATTTAGCATTTTTCTTTTTATAACACACACTGCAAAATGCAAAGGGGAAAAACACCAATTGTTAAGAAATCTTTCTGCCAATCCTAAATATAATTTTCATACTCTGGATATAAGAATAAGAATTACTTTGTTAAAAAAGATCCTTCAGAGTTAGGAGTGATTCCAAATGGAGGTAAGGTCACAATATGAATATCACATTTTTGTTTGCAGTCAGCATGTTTGAGAAATTGTGAGATTTTTTTTAATCAAGAGTTAAATGATGTACAGAGAAGAAATCAATGTTTTAGAGACAATTATAAAACTTTTGAATTCTCTACTGTTAGAGGCTAAAGCTATTCAATAAGTACAATAATAAATGTCAATTTCAATTTTCTACAACATCTATTTAATGAATTGAAATAAACTGAAATGGAGAAAGGAAAAAAAATTGCATTGGGGAAGAGGAGCCAAAAAGTCATGGAAGTAGAAAGATAAAAAAGATGAACATTCTATCCCAACAAACAGATAAGCAGAGGTAAAAATCCAGAGACAACAGAGGTCCAGATGGATCTTCAGATAATGAAATCCAGCCTACATAAATTTAATTTCTAAAATCTTATACTTTTTACAGTAGAACCTCTGTAGGTTGAACACCCAGGGGACTGTAACAAGCTGGACAACATACAGAGGTGGTCAGCATAAGGAGCTAGGCCTACTGTATGGACTGGACAGTCTATGAAAATTAAGGCACCTGAAGCAGGTAGTCACTGTAAGGAGGTGGTCAGCTATGGAGGTTCTGTCATATTTTTTGCTGGTTGAGGTGTGTGGAAAATATGGTCATGCTGACATGCCCTGAAGGTACTGGTACTGATTCCAAGGTCAGACGTAACGTAGCCAGAGGCAGCTGTGCTCAGAACTGAGGCCCATGCTCCCTGGTTCAGTGGCCAAACCCTCACCTGACAGGAGGAGCAGGGCTCCAGTTTGACCTTGTGCCACTTGCTTCAGTGTTGTTGAATTCAAATGTTTTATGTTTGCTTTTAATGACAAGTGTGGAAAGGAAAGTAAGCTGACATAGATGTAAATGTTTATAACTCTTAGGAAAAAAGACGAGCACTATGGCTATTGGTAGTGATAAAGTAGTAATGCTTCAGGATTTTTTAAATTAAATGTGACTCCTTTTTAGTGTGAAATTATTATTTCTTCTTAAAAAAATCAAGAAGTTTTTCTCTGCATAATCATCCCTTTTACTAACATATTTTAGTTGAAGGGACATGAATATACATTTATAATATACATAATTATAAATATTATATGCAGATTTTTATGTATTCATAGATATGTATTGTAAAATATGGTAATAAATAAATATATATGACTGTGCAGTTTTCCTGAAAGTGCAATTTTGCTGTAAGCTGAATCCTCTCTGAAATGACCTTGCTGTTTGCTTGAAAGGACAGGCAGAGTGCATCAATGAGGGATCAGTGAAGAAATAAAATGCTATTTTAAGCAGGAAGGGATTTAATATAGAGCATTAGCTGTTAGCAAAAAGTAGATACTAAATTCCCAGAATGACTCCCACCAAGAACAAAACCGAACTGATTCCCTAACAGAACTACTACCCACAAGACCTCCACTAGTACTGTGATTTCAAGACACACCTTGTATCTGTGATTCAGGGATTGGAAGCTGGAATTGATAGTAGCTGTTGCGAAAGCTTCTAATCGTCTAGGTTGGATAAGGTATCCTAGAGAACTGTACAGAAATATCTAATACTTGTAGGACCTTGTTTCCTAGCAGGAAAAGGCCAGGGGGAAGGCAGAGGCCCTCTGTGTCACTTTCACCTTGCAAATCTCATGCTTCCTAATTTACACTAAGAACACACCTCCTAAAATGGAGAATACCAATTCACATTATCTTCCACACAGAGATGCCATTAAACAGCCTGGTGCAGGGGGCTGGTCAGATCTCACTCTGACCCTCCAGCCTCCCCAAGGATACTCTGTTATGTGCAGAAGCTAGGCTGGAGTTAGTGTGTTTCATCTAGATCCCTTGAAATCAAAGGTCTGTAATTAAAAAAGAAAGATGAAGAAGAATAAAAGAAATTACTATATGTAAATCTTGATTTTTTAAACACTTCTGTATGTCTCACCAAAATATTTTCTGATCATAATATTGATTGTAAAAAGAGGAAAAAGTAATGGAAGAATTAGATATGTGTATCCATTAAATTTATTCCTATTAAGTCTAGGTCTTTATTTTGAGCAAATAAATGTGTGAATTTTAGATGAGACAAATTTTCTGATGATAGTCTAGAACTCACAGCTAATGTGTGACTTCTCTCTGTTCCCTGGCACCCTAGAGTAAAAGTATCCTGTGGAAAAACTGTCACATATGAAATACGTTTTAAACTAATGCAGGTGAGATATAATACTTCCTGTCTCCAGCAACTTCACTTTATAGGAAAATGACTTGTTTGATCTACCAGTAATACTACTTAATTATTCTTGCTTTAGGAAGAATAACTTAGAATAATTGTTATTAACTTTGGAACAAGGGAGCCCTTATGTGCTTGAGTTAAAGACCAATAATGTTGAGAGAAAGACGACATTGTGGGTGGCATGGAATTAAAAATAGGTTTGTTCTGATGTTCCAGAAAAGCCATTGGTTAGAGCCACTTGTGAGAAAAGTCTTTTAAACTAATTTTTGAAAAGTGACATTGTGTTTCTAGTGACATACTCAAAATAAGGCTTTTTTTCACAGATGTACAAAAGTGTTGTAAATTTGGGTACATTAAAATGATAGTTTCTTGGCATTTCTATGTATTTTAATCTCTATTGCATTTGCTCTCAGATATAAATCTCTGAAAAGTAATGATTGATTATGTAACCCAGTAAACTTATTTATGAATTAGAGAATTAAAAAGAAAATTTTGGTGTACATGAATGTTTAGGCTCTATTTTCAACCTTCTACCAAACCCATTTTTTAGTTAATATTAGAATAGTTTATCCCATGGCATCATGTCTGATTATGTTTTCCACAGTAATATACCTTGGCCACTGCTTCACAATTTCTCTGCGTCCATCTGCTGTAATGGAGATAAATGAGTAACTGTTCTTCAACAGTCAATGGTGCTCTTATGGAAGCACTTGCCCTGTTAGGCTATGTCCAATGTTCCGGCGTAACAGTTATTCAAGTTGCGATTTTGTTTCCTCATAACAATTTTCAGTTGTGTTTGAAATAAACAGTAATACAATTTTCTCAATCTGATATGGGCTATTTTTAGCAGTGCAAAAGCTCTGAGCGAAATTTTTTTCATTTTATTGCTTAGTATAAGATGGGCATCCATGTTTAATCATATCCACAGATTACCTCAATGAATACAAATGGGTTACATTATCTTTAAATAAATGAATGTCAATATGTTCCAAGGTAACAGAAGTAATTGCATATTGATAACAGTTATTATTGTAAGTCATGGTCCCTAGAAGAAAATACACTTGTATTTTTTAATAACATGCAATATTATAGTCTATTTTAAGATGATGGTTTTCCATTTCACATACAGACTAGAATATCACTTAATATAGCTGGCAGACTCAACAAATAGATAAGATGCAAAATATAAACCTGAAAGTAACAAGATTTTGTAGTCTTTTGAGACTGAGATGGATGTTATGAGTTCCTCAGCAAAGCTAATATGAAGTTGCCATTATCTGGCAGACTCTTAAAACTTGCATCCTCTCTACAGCTAAAGAAGATAATGGGAGATAAGCCATGCATTTTTGTAGATGTTTTAAGATTTTGTTTGGAGGCTTATTGTATATAGGAGATGAGTCTGAAAAATGTTCCCAAAAAAGGCCCTTGTTTTCTAAATGCAATTAAAACACATTGTAAAGACCGATGGGGAGAATGTTAGAACACTCATTACATGTGATCTGAGTGTTTCTATCAAGTGAGTGGGATGTTATTTGGATCACCATTGCAACCCTGGTTCTCTCTGATAAATATGAGTAAGATTCAATTGCGGAGCTGCCAAAGTGATTTTTTTCTTTTTAATATTCAGATTATATGAAGCATTACAAAATTACATCTATTTTGTGCTTATTTTCTGAATATATAAAAGCCATATTCCACTTTGAATTTTAATGTTACTGGTTCAGAGAGACTCTAGATAATCAGATAAAACTGTTTTCAATGTAAGTCTAGCCACTTGCTAGCTCTGGGTCCTTGGGCAAATTAATCTATTTTCATTTACCTTTATATATAAATATGGATATGTTTAATTACCTTTATTTGTAAGTTTGGATATGGATAGTAATGTTATACATCACTAGTACCTTTGGGAGGATTATTAAGATAAAGTCTCAAAATGATTAAAGTTCTTGGCTCAATGTTAGCTCAAAATTATGGCTCTTACACTTTGAAGAAATTATTTCAAGAATATTTTCCATAGTTTTCCTTCTCAGGGAAAGGATCATGAAAGAAAGGAACTCTTTGTTTACTTTTCTATGAAAAAGAGCAATGGCTCCTAAAGAACCCTATACTGAGCTTTTTTTTCCTGAGGTAGAACTTTCTTTCACCAGCACAGGGCTGTTCTTATTTAAGGAACCAGATAGGCAGAAAAAGCATGATTATTTACTTGGAAAAAAGAGGCTCAAGTGATAAAGTGAAGGGAGACGAAAAACGTTTTACTTAGGATTCGATTATTTATAATTCTTTTCTCATCAAGTAGTTAATTTTTATTGAATGCTTTCTATTTGCTAGTAGTGTTCTAAATGCTTTACATGGATTATTTCACCTAATTCTCATAACAACTATGAACTAGGTAGTAGTATTATCCCCACTTTACAGATCAGGAAACCAAGTCAGAGAAAAATGAAGTTGCCTGAGAGAAGACTGAGTATGAATTAAAACTCAGTGATTCTGACCCCAAAGTCCAACCTACAGATATTTAATACCATCACTTTCTACAGTCTCTGATATTTAAGATCTTTATTCATATTGGAAGAAGGCTAAGATGGGAGGT
This sequence comes from Arctocebus calabarensis, assembly GCA_963573935.1. NCBI lineage: Eukaryota > Metazoa > Chordata > Mammalia > Primates > Lorisidae > Arctocebus > Arctocebus calabarensis. The sequence goes on along the minus strand of CAUYON010205940.1, from coordinate 3,412 downwards.
AGAGAGGACAGAAAGTCTCAAAGTTCCTACTGAATTTACATATGGACAAAAATATCAACCTATCATCTATGTTCCAGAAATGAGTATTTCTAGGATAGTGTGGTAAATGGAATTATTGTTCTTAGTAGTACTATTATCTACTATCCCCTCATACTGTATAGTTGATACTTCTTTGTTTCTTGACACTGGACTTGATCATGACACTTGCTTTGGCCGACGGGATGTTAGTGGGTGTGATGCAGTGAAAGACTTGAAACATGCTTGTGCCATTGGTCTTGTTCCCTTGTGCTGCTGTATTTCATCTCAAGAGGAATTTGCCTGAGTAGCCACTGATGAAGCACCCACAAACATACCTTAAGACCTATAGGCAATTCCAGTCAATCTCAGACTAATCTCAACATAATCATAGTTGATATGTGTTTATGAAATTATTTCTCATTGTTGTATACCCGTGACATTTTGTGTGGCATGTTAGACAGTATTATTGAACAGTAGCTGAGGATAATTACAGCTATTATCATGATCTCATTAAATACCGATGTTATTTCTCAAAATTTAACATAAAACTCATTATTTTATTCTAATTAATGCTACATTAATAGAGCACTCATTAAATTAAAAAACTGTTTAGAAGTGAGTAATTTGTAAGTAATTGGTAAATGAGTAGGAAATAAGAATAATGAAAAAGAAATTGTGATCTATGCACTGGAGAAGGCATAACAAGTATATAAACAATATTAAAAACACAAATGACAAAGCGAACAAACATTTTGGAAAAGATAATAATTAGGCTAGGATTGAATGTTGTAAAAATAAGAAATTGGTGGAAATAGTAGAAAATGTCCTTTGTTGGCTATTTTCTAACATTTACTTCATAAAAGTCTACTTCTTGGGGAATTGGAATTTGTACATCCTTTGAGGGTTTATAAGCATGTGTTTGTAAAACTTTATTTAAGGTTTGTCTTGAAATTTACTTTGAAAATTCAATTGAGATTTGTCTCATTACCACATTCTATAATTACATTCCTTCACGCAGCAGTTATCTATGTACCTGTTTGGAAAAAATGTCACTTTAAAGTTCAAGTTGATTTTAACATCTCTGCCTCTTTCAAGGTAAGTGTATGTGTAGTGCTGGCCACAGGGATGTTGATGGCATTTTAAAATGATTTTTGTGGTGGTCTTTCATACTTAGAGACTAGTAAGGAGAAAGAAAAAACTTCAAAGAGTTTTATAAGGTTTATAAAGTTTGTCAGTGAGGAGGAGGGTAAATTGCCCTATATAAAAATGAGTGGATTTGATTGGTTACAATATCTTTATTTAGAGAGCAATTAAGTAAGACAGGTGGTAGGTAGCTCAAAACTTTGAAGCACAGGATTTCTAAGAATAAATTGAAGATTTTTTTCTCAAATGTAAATTTTTTCTTCTGCCCCAAACTTTCAGAAAAGTCTGAAACTCATAGATAAACCACTTCTGAGTGGGGCAGGCAGAGGTGTAGAGGGTGGTGCAGGTAAAGCGATGGGACGGTGCTGCATCTGGGTACAGAGCAGAGCATCTGAGAGTTGTGATACGAGAGTGATAGCAAAAGTTTAGTGAGATTACTGCCTGCCTCAGTGGTTCTCAGCTCTGTTCGGATCCACCTGGGGAGATACAAAAAATACTGATGTCTTAGTCCCACTCCCAGATATGCTGATATAATTAGTCTGGGGTGTGGCAATTGTTTTAAAAAGTTCCCCAGGTGATCCTAATTTACAGCTCATTTTTGAGCATCACTGCCTTTGTCATCTACTGCAAAGTTTTCTACCATGACTGCACGTGACAATCTCCTCGGAGTAACAGATGCCAATGACTATACCCTACCATCAGAGATTCTTAGCTGCTCTGGGCTGGTGGCAAGAAAGCATATATATATATATATTTTTTTTTTTTCACATTAGCAGTTGATTAAGCTCTGCTTTTTTTTTTTTTTTTATTAAATCATAGCTGCATACACTAGTGCAATTAAGGGGCACAATGACAGCACATATTTTCAAAGCTTCTCAGATAATTCTTATGTAGAAACAGGGTCAGATGGAGTCCCCATGACACTGGGTGGGCTCTGACTGCCAATACCCAGGCATAGCTCATCAAAGTGTACAATAGAGAAGAAAAAGATATAGAAATGATGCCCTTTCTGGGAAGGTAAGACCTTCATTCCTTTCTAGTTAGAGGATTAGAATTCATTCCACACATCTACAAATTTATGAATGCTTACAGAGCAACAAGGAAGCAGGAACACAGTCCTGGCACCTTATCTGAATATATGGGAGCTATATGATCCTCGAATTATGTGAAAAAAGTTTATGATTACATTCAGGGTTCAAGGCTACATTCACTTGCATGTGCTCTGACCATGTGAAAATGAGCCTGTGGAAATAATTTGCGTAGTTTCAATCCTACATTGTGTTGTCAGACTTGGCGAATTATATTAGTTTAACTATGCAAGGTGCCCAGTTAAATTTGTATTTCAGATGAATAACAAATAGTTTTAGTATGTCACATGCAATTTACTTCTACTAAATATTAACGTTTGTCTGAAATTCAAATTTTTAAATAGGTTCAAGTGTATTTAACTGGGAAATCCTAGGGATAGAAAGCTTGAGTTTATTTAAATTTCAAGGGATAGGATCTTGGCTCTGACAACAATAGTTATGGAAAGCATTTACTATATGCAAGAGAACATGATAAATCTCATGGAAGAGCCTAATCACCTAATTTTTCCCCCTTGGCTCTCAGGTGTTTACCGTATAATGATTTAGTAATGAGGGAGAGAGCACTTGGGTATAAGTAGTGACCTTCCCAAGTGCCTTAACCTACACATGAACTCAAAAGCCCATTTGAAACACTGTTCCATGTCACAGTAGCAACACAAGAGAGGAAAAACCCATAGAAACATTTGTTGAAAATAATTTTGTGTTAGTTTTTGGTTTTGTCTTTGAAATCCATGGTTGTCTTTTTTCCTGAATACGTATTTCACCAAGTAATTGAAAGTCTTGGGTATTCTTTAAAAAGTAAAATAATTACAATTCTTTTTCTCAGCTCAATTCAATAACAGTTGAATTAAATATATTGCTTTTTAATTTCTTCAAAAGAACTTTTCATCTTATTGTGTGAAAATTCATAGCTTGAATAAAGGCATACAATTAATGAATGTAACAGATAGCCTTTGAATAAAAGAGATTAATGTGTTAAGGATTTAGTTCTGTACATAAAAAAATCATGAAACGTCACAAAATTAGTTCTTCTGAACTTATAGGAATATAATTATGAAATGTTTTTTTAGAGAAATTCATGAATTCAAATGTTGAATTCCATACATTTCTAATGATAACATTGAAATTTTACTTTAGAAAGCAAATTGAGGTTGTTTCCACAT
>CAUYON010205936.1:0-13624 GCA_963573935.1 Arctocebus calabarensis | reverse complement strand
AAGTGAATGAATGCATCAATGAATGGACACAGTCCTACACTTGTGAGGAATTTTAGGAATTTTAAAACCATATTAGGAATTATTTTGCTGTTTCCTGAATAATAACTTCAAACTTTCTTTTGGCTCACAAGTGTAGGTGGTCTGTGGTTGGCTGTCTTCACTGTCTGCCTCCATTGAAGATGGAGGGTTCCAGGATTCTACTCCTGCATCAATGAATGGACACAGTGAATTTCCTGGAATTGAGGCCCAGGAAATTCACATGAAACTGACCTAGGCATAGGAAATGGGGGTTCCACATTTAGTCCCAAGTGCAAAGTGAAGGAGACACCAAGGCACAGGTGTCTCCTTGGCAGTTGTCCAGCCTTTTTGGCTATTAGAGCCTCTGGTGGGGGTTGGAGGTCCCCCTCCTTGCCAGTCATCGAGCCCACTGGCTCTTCAGCTGGCTGCCGCAGCACTGACACCACCAAGGAGGAGGCAGCAGGTCTGCCAGCTCCACTGATCTGGCTAGGGTGCCAAATGTCCTGCATCAATTCTCCCTCTCTGAGTAGAAACCCCAACTGCTGTTAGGGAAAAGGGGCAAAGACTCGATCTAACTGTTTCCTGCTGAATCGGGTGATGATAGAAGGGGGCAGTTAGGGTTTCTCCAGAGCGAGAGTGATACAGGGGTTCATGGACTGGAACCATCTTTATTGTGTGTGGCTTGATGACATTTCTGGAAAACACAAATCTGATTAGTGTAATCAGTAATACACAAAGGTAGAGCAGCATCAGGTCAGAAGCACTTATTCAGTGATGTGAAAAGAAAACCATATTAGGAAATTTTTTGCTGTTTCCTGAATAATAAATTCAAACTTTCTTTTGGCTCACAAGTGTAGGTGATCTGTGGTTGGCTGTCTTCATTGTCTTCCTCCGTTGAAGATGGAGAGTTCCAGCACTTTACTCATGAATGATGTATGCAGGAATCGACTCCTATAACTTCAACAGCTGTAGAAGAAGACAAAATAACAGGAAAGGGGACTTCCCAAATTGGACTTAGGGAATGTGAATTAGAGGGAAGAGTTTTGATCATGACTAGATCTCCAGGAGGAAAAAGTTCCAGTTCTAGTTAGTATGTCCCTCCCCAAAAGGGGAGCAGCACTTTCAGGCATGATTAGGGAGGGATGAGAGAACAGCAAGTCATTCCAATTGCAGCTTAAAGGCTGGGAGAAAAATTTGGTAACCGGCTTTCCAGACACCCCCTGTATAGTTATGGATTTGGGGAATAAAAGGCCAGGGCTAGAGAGAAGTACAGAAAAGGTTGCTCCAGTGTCCAAAAGAAATTTTATCTCCTGGCGCTCCACTCTAAGGCAAACCTGGAGCTCTTGAGGGGTGATGACACATTCATCCATTCAACAAAGAATTAAAAGCTGACTATGTGCCAGACACTGTTCTTGGCACTAAGGAGATAAAAGCGTGCAGGTGAGTGAACAATCCCTGCTACCATGAAGTTTGTGTTCCTGCCGGAAGAGAGACCACGACAGTTAAATGAATGAGCAGTTCCAGGTAGTGATAAGTACTATGAAAGATATAAAACAGGGTGAAAAGACAAACTGGCTTATTGGCCTAGACTCCCAGGAACCATCAGGCCTTGTAAAAGAAATTGCAGGGCAAGTCCTATGACTAAGAGAAGGTAAAGTCCTCAGGCATCTGTGAAGAACTGGCCCCACAGAATATTCTTCAAGGAATTTCCTTGCTGACCTTCCACGTGCAAGGACATGCAAATTATAACTCTAGGTCTGCAGGCTATGTTTAGCTCCCACAAATGAAGGTCTGTTTCACAATTAATTCACAATTAATGAATTACAAGTTTATCTTCATAGGCGCAGAACAGAATAGATATTCTTCCACCTTCCCAGGGACAGTTACATAATTGATGCTTACTTCATTCCTTTTTCTCCACTAACATTCACCTTCTGTTATGCAAAATGTAGATTTTCCTGGGTCTCACAAGAGTGTAACCCCTTTGTCTCACTCTCCACCACATCACCATTTTTTTCTGTATGCCTTTAAATGATAAAACTTCCAAATTCCTCTTCAGAAAAATACCTACAACTTTGTCTTTGGTTTGTGTTTTATCCCCAGGTATGTCCTCAACTTTTTCTTAATAAACCTCTATTGATTGAGAATTTTGCTTCAATAACCCAAACATCCATATAATATACCATAGTCAGAGTAAAAACATTGCATCCTGAGATAAACCACAAAGTCGTGAAACACACTAGAAAATGTCCCCCCAAAAATTAAGCTTTGAAAATTAAGCTTTTGAGTTTTTCCTAAAGAAAACAACAGTATCTCTGACTTCTGTGATACTGACATTTGCAGATAGGTAGTGGTCCTTAAAGATATAACCTTGCAAGTAAATCTGGTTTTCACCCAATAAGAAAATGAGCATAAATATTGTAACTTCATAGATGTCTTTCTCTTTAAATACCAACTATAACCTTTATTCATGGAGGCTATTTCTTGACAAGGCTGGATATTCTTACCAAAACTGCAATTAAAAATATTATTCTTAAAGCCCAGATTAGTCTCTGAGTTTTCCTTTAACAAGAGTAACAAGATAGTGATGAGAAATAAGGAGTCCAGTAAGGATCAAGAAAGATGGAGACATGGCACTAGGAAGGTAGCAAACAACAAAATGTGTGACAAGAGGAATAGCAGAGCTGATAACCTGGGTAGGAATTAACCAGCGGGGGCTGAGGACTAAAGAAGACCTGCGTGGCTGGAGTGCAAGGAAGAACGAGAGAGGGCAGATGACGAGCTAAGAGAGGGGACAAGTAAACAAAACTATGAAGGTTTCTCACTCTCTGAGAAGCTATTACAAAGGAAAGAAGACTCCAACAAACCTGTGGTGCTGCCTGAGAACTGGAGGCACTGAGTCCAGCTCTTGGGTTCCAGCACACAGAGACAGACAAAGAGACAGATGCAGAGACAAGTGTAGGCGTAGACATGTGTGGACAAGCCCCCGTTCTGTCCACCGGGAGGACCTGGGAGCAGCAACCCCCAGCAGCAATGAGCACACCTACGGCCCACATCTCAGCTTCCAATCATCATTCTTCTCTTAAAGGAACCCTGGCTTCTTGGGAACATGTCTACTTCCAGAGCTAGGACAAGGGAAGATTCTGAAACATCTTATTGCTCCAGACAGCAAGGGGGTATTCAAGAATGACACAAAAGCCAGCCTCAACAAGGTCACACTGGCCAAACTGAGAACAATTATGACAGGAATTAGGAACAAGCAATGATAGCAACAATTCTAATCTATTGGATAAGATAGGAATCCACCCTCCTTTGCTACCACTCCAGACTGATAGATTGATGGAAACTAAAGAGACATGACAAATAAATGCAATAAATGTGTGGGCCACAACTACAACAGGGACTCTCCCTAACAAATGCAAACATGGTGACCTACTTGCGTGTACCCGCACATTAATCTGAAGAAAAAAGAAAAGACCGGAATCCAGGAGTTCACCCTCATATAAATAAGTGGACAAATAGATAATTTGAAAAGTTATTAAAACAGGAGAGTTTCATAATGTCAAAGTGCCTTCCCACAAAATACTTACTAATTACAAGGGGAAAGAGAATGGCCTCAAGGAGGAGAAGCCCACTGGCACCACCTTAGTCAAATGATCTAAGTGAACATGGTCAACACGGACAGATCAAAAGCACATGGCATCAGACAGGACACAACGTAAAGAACACAGTGTGATTCCTGCAATATTCCTGCTGAAGATACTGAGCATGTGAAAACATCAGACAAAGCAAATTAGAACCATTTTTACAAAGAAAAACTGGTCTGTAATCATCAAAAGTGACAAGGTTATGAAAATCAAAGGTGGGCTGATGAACAATTCCAGACTGATAAACTGATGGAATCTAAAGAGGAATGACAAATAAATGCAATATATGATTCTAGATTAGATTTTTTTTACTACAACTACATAATAGGAAAATTAGCAAAACTTGAAAGAGGTCTGTGGATTAGCTGGTACTGATGTATTAATGCTAATTTCCTGGTTTTGATAGTTATACTGTGATTATATATATTGTAGGAAATGTACAGTAAGGTGCTCAGGAGTTCCAGGAGTATAAGTTTTAGCAACTTATTCTAATACAGTTCAGAAAAAGAATAGTTATTATTGTACTATACTTTACATAAAAGAAAAGATCTTAGGCAGCACCTGTGGCTCAAAGGAATAGGGTACTGGCCCCACATGCTGGAGGTGGTGGGTTCAAACCCAGCCCCAGTCAGAAACCACAAAAAAAAAAAAGAAAAGAAATGATCTCTAGATGGATTGTTGTGGCTTAAGAGAAGCCCAGACACTAAATATGATGTTTTCAAAATAGATTAGATTAAAAAGACAATTGTTTCAACTAGGATAGTGACAGCAAAATGGAAAAAAGTGGATAAAATTTGAATATACTTAGGAGAGGCAGGTGAGGGTAAGTGGGGGTTGAAAGTAACGATTCAAGGATGATTTCCAGTGCACGGCTTAAGTACGTGGGTGGTCAGTGATGTCAATTTCTAACATGGGGAAGACTGGGAGAGGAACAAGTTTGGGAATGAAGACAAGAGTTCTATTCTATGGGGGAGGGGGAAGATGGCTGCCTGGAGGCAGCTTTCAACAGAAGCTCCCAGCCAGAGGGAGAGATAATGGCCAGAAAGAACCCAATAGAGCTGAAGGTTGGGAGCTGAGCTGAGAGAAAAGATGGATAACTGCATGTCATCCCTGCTGAGACAAGCTGCCACTCCAAGGAAGCAAATTTCAGGTACAAAACCCATCTCAAAGAGGATGAGCATCTGTCCCCACCCCCAACTGAGTGGCTTGCTCTGTGATCTGTGAGGGAGCAGTGAACTGAAGACCTCTGTCTCACCCCATAGGAGAGGCTGGGACTCCTTCTCCAGAGAGACCCTGCTGTGAGCCTAGGCATTCTCTTGCCTGGCATAAAAGCTGAACAAATACTTTCCTGCGATTTTGAACTCCCAGTCCACCCTTCCCCCCTCGCCTGGTGTCTAGAAGCCCAACCCCTGCAGAGGTTTCAACCACAGCTGAGATTCAACCAGAACATCCATGATTCTTTGCTAGGACTGGGCATTGCATGGGCCACAGCAGCATAATGGCTCTAAAACAGTAAATCTAGTAGCAGTACAAAAAGGCACAGGGGGGAGGGTGTTTGGCTTCGCTCTGCAAAAATGCAAATCAGCAGAGGGTGGAGGTGTGGGTAGACATGTGGTGGGTGGAGACATGGGAACCCACTTGGATGGGGTTCGCATTTGCTCATTGTAGGGAACTGGACCACAGCCCTGTGGGGTTACCAAAAGATTGGGCCTAAGGGAGGTGCAAGGTAGGGAAGGAGGCACCAGCCCCCCTGGACTAACTCTTTTGCTAGGCAGGCCTTTCTGACTCCACAGAGCACCAGAGAGAGTACTCTGGAGTGCATACTGGAGCCACCATTGGACTCCTGCTGTCTACTTGCTACAGAGCTTTTGAATTCTCCCACTTGATCTGTGTTTGTGCTGACCAGGACAATTGCTTTGGAGCTCTTGACCTGGGCCAATCATCCAGGGACCCTCCAAGGTTGTGCCCTGGTTGTATTGTAGTGGGAGGGTCTAATTCTCCTCTTCCAGTTGTTGTCCATTGTTTGGGGGTGTCTTAGTTGCTTATATTTCTCCACAGTTGAGATTTCAGCCCAAAGCCTCTGATTCACTAGAATTAGATACAATTGGATTGTATTCACTAGCTGAATACAAGACAGAGCCACCTAGCCCCATCACATCAAGCGGGTCCCCAGAGTCTCAGGCTGCAGTACTGGAAAGGACCTTTGTAAAGCTGAAGGGGAAAAGCCACAGTCACCAGTACCAGCTTTTTGGTAAAAGGTTGGTTAGTTATAATTCTAGGAGCCCTCAATCCAATTTCACCTTACCAGCTTCTCTAGCCAAACAGTAAAAAATAATCATGGGGCAGAATCAGTGGAAAAACTCTGGCAACATGAATAATCAGAGTAGATCAACTCCCCCAAGGAATGATAAAGGACATACAACAGAAGATACCATTCATAAACATATGGCTGAGATGTCAGAAGCTGAATTCAGATTTTGGATGGCAGATAGGATTAATAGAATGGAAGTAAAGTTGGAATTAGAAATTCAAGGAATAATTCAAAAGTTGTCTCAAGAATTCAATGCATTCAAAGACAAAATCTCCAAAGATTTACTCACCATGAGGCAAGAAAGATCTGAGCCCTCAAAGATCTGAGAAATACAGCAGAATCCCTCAGTAACAGAATGGAGCAGGCAGAAGAAAGGATCTCTAACATTGAAGACAAAGCTTTGAATGCTCCCAAACACTCAAAGAGACAGAGGAGTGGAAAGCAAAAATGGATCATTCCCTGAGAGAGTTGTAGGACCACTCAAAAAGAGCAAACATTCACCTCATAGGAATTCCTGAAGAAGAAGATGTTCCTAAGGGTACAGATGCTCAACTCCAAGATATAATAAAGGAGAACTTCCCAAGCATGGCAAGAGATACTAAAATTCAGATAGCAGACAGTTTCAGAATCCCAGCAAGACTCAATTCAAATAAAGCATCTCCTACATGCACTGTAATTAATTTTGCCAAAGTTAATATGAAGGAGAAAATTCTTCAAGCAGCCAAACATAAGAAAATCATAACCATACAAGGGGAAGAATATTAAAATAACTGCAGATCTCTTAGTTGAAACTTTTCAGACTGGAAGAGGATGGTCATTGACCTTCAATTTCCTAAAACAAAACAACTTTCAGCCCAGGATGCTGTATCCAACTAAACTGAGTTTCATCTGTTATGGAGAAAGCAAATACTTTAATGGCATACACATGTTGAAGAAATTTGCCATAACTAAACCAGTTCTCCAGGTTTAGTTCTCAGACCCATCCTCCACAATGACCAGCACAATGCTCTACCACCAAAGTAAACTCACTCAGAAATTTTTGAGCAAAACCCAGCTTCCACAGTGGCAAAAGGATTAAAAATGTCCACTAGACTTTCAAAAAACTTGACACCCAAAACACAATTCCAGGCTTGTCAATTTTCTCAATTAATGTGAATGGTTTAAATTGTCCTCTAAAGAGGCATAGGTTGGCTGACAGGATACATAAATTCAGACCAGATATCTGTTGAATACAAGAATCTCATCTTACCTTAAAGGATAAAAATAAACTCAGGGTGAAGGGAGGGACATCTATAATTCAGGCAAATGGAAATCAGAAAAAAGCAGGGATTGTGATTTTATTCGCAGATACAATAGGCTTTAAACCAACAAAGGTAAGGAAATATAAGGATGGTCACTTCATACTTGTCAAGGGCAACACTCAACATGAAGAGATTTCAATTATTATGACAGATATACTCTTATCTGACAATGCAAACATTACTTTTTTTTGCATTATTATTATTGCTCAATTTACAAAAAAAGAGATTTCAATTATTAACATTTATGCACCCAACCAGAATGCTCCTTAATTTATAAAGGAGACCCTAACAGACATGAACAATTTGATATCTTCCAGTTGGAGATTTTAACACCTCTTTGGCATTGTTGGATAGATCCTCCAAGAATAAACTGAGAAAAGAAATATTGGACTTAAACTTGACCCTAGAACAAGTAGACTCAACAGACATCTATAGAACATTTCATCCTAACAAAACTGAATACACATTCTTCTCATCAGGCCATGGAACATCCTCCAAAATTGACCACATCTTAAGTCACAAGTCTAACCTTGGCAAATTTTAAAAAATAGAAGTTATTTCTCATATTTTCTTGGACCATCATGGAATCAAAGTTGAACTCAACAACAACAGGAATCTTCATACTTATACAATGACATGGAAACTAAGTAATCTTATGCTGAATGATAGCTGGGTCATAGATGAGATTAAGAAGGAAATTACCAAATTTTTGGAACAAAACAATAAAGAAGACACGAATTTTCAGAACCTGTGGGATACTGCAAAGGCAGTCATAAGAGGAAAATTTATAGCATTGCAAGCCTTCCTCAAGAGAATGGAAAGAGAGGAAGTCAAGTCAACAACTTAACGGGACATCTGAAGCAACTGGAAAAGGAAGAACATTCCAATCCCCAACCCAGCAGAAGAAAAGAAGTAATCAAAATTAGAGCACAATTAAATGAAATTGAAAACAAAAAATCATTCAAAAGATCAATGAATCAAAAAGTTGGTTTTTGAAAAGATTAACAAAATTGATAAACCTTTGGCTAACTAATAAGAAACAGAAAAGTAAAATCCCTAATATCATCAATCATAAATGACAAAGGCAAAATAACAACAGGCACCTCAGAAATTAAAAAAAACCATCAATGATTACTACAAAAAACTCTATTCTCAGAAATGTGAAAATCTGAAGGAAATAGAACAATACCTGGAAGCACACCACCTTCCTAGACTCAGCCATAAAGAATTGGAAATATTGAACAGACCTATATCAAGTACTGAAATAGCATCAACAATACAAAATCTCCCCAAAAAATAAAAGTTCAGGACCCCATGGCTTCACATCAGAATTCTACCAAATCTTTAAAGACGAACTAATATGTATATAATATAACCTTTTCCAAAACATAGAAAAAGAAGGAATACTTCCTAACACATTCTATGAAGCAAATATCACCCTGATCCCCAAACCAGGAAAAGACCCAACAAGGAAAGAAAATTATACACCAATATCTTTAATGAATATAGATGCAAAAATATTCAATAAGATCCTAGCAAACAGAATCCAGTAACACATCAAACAAATCATATATCATGGCCAAGTGTGTTTTATCCCAGGGTCTCCAGGCTGGTTCAATATACATAAATCTATAAATATAATTCAGCACATAAACATAATAAAAAACAAAGACCATATGATTCTCTCAATTGATGCAGAAAAAGCTTTTGATAATATCCAGCATCCTTTCATGATCAGAATACTTAAGAAAATACATATAGAAGGGACATTTCTTAAACTGATAGAAGCCATCTACAGCAAACTCATAGCCAATATTGTATTGAATGGAGTAAAATTGAAAGCATTTCCACTCAAATCAGGAACCAGGCAAGGTTGCCCATTGTCTCCACTGCTTTTTAACATTGTAATGGAAGTCTTAGCCATCAAAATCGGGCAAGAGAAGGTGATCAAGGGTATACAAACAAATAGGGTCAGAGGAGATCAAACTTTCACTCTTCACAGATGAGATGATTTTATACCTGGAAATCCCAGGGACTCAACTACAAAACTCTTAGAAGTGATCAAGGAATACAGCAGCATCTCAGGATACAAAATCAGTACTCACAAATCAGTAGCTTTTATATACACCAATAGTCAAGTTGAAAAAACAGTCAAGGACTCTATTCTTTTTATAGTAGTGCCAAAGAAGATGAAATACTGGGGAATTTATCTAACAAAGGACATGAAAATTCTCTATAAAGAGAACTGTGAAACTCTGAGAAAAGAAATAGCTGAAGATGTTAACAAATGGAAAAACATACCATGCTCATGGCTGGGAAGAATCAACATTGTTAAAATGTCCATACTACCCAAAGCAATCTACAGACTTAATGTAATCCTGACTAAAGCACCACTGTCATACTTTAAAGATCTGGAAAAAAAGAGTACTTCATTTCATATGGAATCAGAAAAAAAAAAAAAAAAACCTCGAATAGCCAAGACATTACTCGAAAATAAAAACAAACAAATCAGGAGGAATCACACTACCAGACTTCAGACTATATTATAAATCTATAGTGATCAAAACACCATGGGACTGGCACAAAAACAGAGAGATAAATATACAGAATAGAGAACCAAGAGATGAACTCAGACACTTATGGTCATTTGATTGTTGATAAGCCTATCAAAAACATAAATTGAGGGAAAGATTCCCTATTCAACAAATGGTGCTGGGTGAATTGGTCGGTGACTTATAGAAAACTGAAACTGGACCCACACCTTTCACCATTAACAAAAATTGCCTCTCACTGGATAAAAGATTTAAACTTAAGACATAACACTAGAAACTCACTTGAGAGAGAGTGCAAGGGAAACACTTGAAGAAATTGGCCTGGGAGAATACTTTAGGAGGAGGACACCCTGGATGATTGAAGCAACACGAAAAATACATCACTGGGATCTGATCTTCTGCAAAGCCATGAACACAGTAAGTAAAGCAGGCAGATAGCCCTAAGAATTGGAGGAGATATTTGCAGGTTATGTTTCTGGCAAAGGTTTGATAACTGGAATCCACAGACAACTCAAACTTATTAATAAGAAAAGAACAACTGATCCCATTTCATTGTGGGCAAGAGACATGAACAGAAGCTTCTCTGAAGAAGATAGGCACATGGCCTACAGACACATGAAAAAATGCTCATCATCTTTAATCATCAAAGAAATGCAAATCAAAACCACTTTGAGATATCATCTAACTCCTGTAAGAGTAGACCACATAACAAAATCCCAAAACTACAGATGTTGGCATGGATATGGAGAAAAGGTAACACTTCTGCATTGCTGATAGGAATGCAAGTTAGTATGTTCCTTTTGGAAATAAGTTTGGAGAACACTTAGGGATCTAAAAGTAGACCTGCCATTCGATCCTACAATTCCTCTATTAGGTATATATCCAAAGGACCAAAAATCACTTTACAACAAAGATATTTGCACCAGATTGTTCATTGCAGCTCAATTCATAATTGCCAAGTCATGGAAGAAGCCCAAGTGCCCATTGACCCATGAATGGATTAATAATTGTGGCATATGTAAACCATGGAATATTATATAGCCTTAAAAAAGATGGAGAATTTACCTCTTTTATGTTTACATGGATAGAACTGGAGCATATTCTTCTTAGTAAAGTATCTCAAAAATGGAAGAAAAAGTATCCAATGTACTCAGTACTATTATGACACCAATTTATAATCACCCACACTTTCATATGAAAGATAAAACACATCTATAGCTCCGGTTGAAGGTGGGGAGAGTTTGGGTATGGGTGGGGTGGGGGAGACGTTGGACAGAGGGAGGGTAAATGGTGTAACCACACCTATGGTGCGTATTGCAAGGGTACATGTCAAACTATTAAGTGTAGAGTATAAATGTCTTAACACAATAATTAAGTAAGTGAGGTAAAGGCTATGTTAACCAGTTTGATGTAAGCAATCCAAATTGTATATAAAATCAGCACATTGTACCCATATAAGTGCACTAATATATACAGTTATGATTTATTTTTAAAAGAAAATAAATAAAATATATAAATTTAAAAAAATTTTTAAAAAGAGTTCTAGATACTTTAATTTGAAGATTTATGTTAGAGATCCAAGTGAAGATGCTGAGTAAGCAATTGGAACTTGGAGTCTGGCACTTAGGAGAAAGATATAAATCCTGAACTCACCAACACATACATGATTTTAGTTAAAAGACTGAATAAAATCATGGCTTCAGAGTTCTTGGTTGAAAATAACAGGACCTCCTCTACCATGGAAGTCAAGCAGAGAGGGAGGAGATGGTGGTTCCTTAGGAGAAACATCAGTGAAGTCAAAGGAAAACCAGAGTAGAGAGGAATTATCAAGGTCTCAGGAATAAAGTAATTCGGGAAGGAAGCAAGCAACCATGTCAAACGCTCCTGAGTGGTGAGATAGCATGTAAGCAGAGAAATGACCACTGACTTTGCAACATGGAAGTGACCAGTAACACTGACAATTGAACTGCATGTTAGTCAGCGGCCCTGGGACAGCCAGATTTAGAGATGCTTAATCACACTAACAAAGCTCATAATGAGCTGATGTTAAACACCAAAATGCTGACTGATTTAGAATGAAAAGCATAGCTTCCATATGCAGTGGGCAACTGGATATTCCTATCAGCCTGACCAGGGCTTCTGTTCCTTCTAGGATATGGCTTCATCAGAATTCAAATTATCAGAAGGTTGACTGGTAGACATGGAAAGAAAAAAATGTTTAATATTTAATGAGATAAGATTTGGATATTTTACTGTATTTGTCTTCAAATTACCTAATGTACCAACCAGGTAAGCCAAAAGCTCTCCTTAGCCAAGCAAGGAATCTTCTCCAAAGATAGAATTCAAATGGGCATAGCTAGCCTTTGCCTTTTTAGTGGATTTTTATTTCCCACTCTTCAGTGGCTAACCAACATCATTCCTCACTGATAAATGATTTAATACTATTTTTAATGTAAATGTTAGTGCCTTTGATCTTATTATGGTCAGTTTTCACAGGTTCAAGAGCTACTTTGACTTAGCATATGTAATCCACTTGACTTTAATTTCATGGTCTTTTCATGGCACTCTTCATTTCCACGTTTTGAGTATTATTTTAAATGTTTATGCATGGTTACATTCATTCTTTCTGAACATCAAAAATATAAACTTTACTCTTAAGAATGGTCAAATTTATCTGCCACCAGATAGAAAAGAGCTTTTGAATTCTATTTTCTTCAGCCTAAGAAGTTTAACTATATTCACAAAAGAATAATATTTACTAGATAGTTTTGAAAGAATAAGGAACATAGCCACTGGACTTCAAAGTAATTGATAGAGGAAAATATAAATAGATGGAGAATTCCATCAATTTCAGTCAAAACATATTCACTTAGATAAATCTCTATAAATGACCACTAAAGTAATTGTCAGCCCACAGATTTGGAATTAGTACCTTTAAGTTTTGTTTCCTCTTTAATAAAACACTTTGCAGAAGGATGAGAGAGACTGTGAAATAGGACAGGGATAGAGTGATAGAACTCCCAACAAAGCCCACACCATTCAAATTAGAAATCATTGTGGTTGACCCTATGAATATTCTAGAACTTTTTTTCCAAAATGGCTGTGCACTTCACCCAACTCAGAAATAGCAAAATAGTAGAGATTCACAAGGTGAACTTTTATTCCAGAAGGAATGTTAGAATTCAAGAGAAAAGCAAAAGAAAACTTCAGATACTGGGGAAGGGAAAGTGGGCAGGCAACCCCCTGGCAGGCTCTGGCTGAAAACTGTGAGTGAATCCCCAATAGGGAAGAGGAGGAGCGAGTGTCCCTGTGATCCACTTTCTCATAGGGGACAGTGCAGTCCAGGTCATGGGAGAGCACTGTGACCCTCCCAATCCCCGGGTCTAACTTGGGGAGGAGCTGGGAGAAGGATCGTCCCTTGGAAATGCGTCACACAATGTCCCAGACCTGGGTGCTGATGGGGCTTCATTCTCGATCCTAGCCCATGGCAAGCAGTGCAGGATCCTGTGGGCCAGTAGGGGAGACAGCTGCAGGCATTACAGAGCTTCAGGCCAGAGATTAGTGATTTGGGTCTCACAGGGGAAGTGGCCCCCATACCCCAAACTGAGGAACAGTGAGGCATCACATTACCTGACCTCAAAATATACAAGTCTATAGTGACCAAAATAGCATGATACTGACATGGAAGTAGACACTTAGCTTGATGAAACAGAAAAGAGAACCAGAAATAAAGCCACACATCTATAGTCAACTGTTCTTTGACACAGGTGACAAAAACATACACAGGGAAAGACA
>CAUYON010205932.1:0-26858 GCA_963573935.1 Arctocebus calabarensis | reverse complement strand
ACAACAATGACGGCTGCAACCAAAAAAATGGCCGGGCGTTGTGGCGGGCGCCTGTGGTCCCAGCTACTTGGGAGGCGGAGGCAAGAGACTCGCTTGAGCCCAGGAATTGGAGGTTGCTGTGAGCTGTGATGCCACAGCACTCTACCCAGGGTGACAGCTTGAGACTCTGTCTCAAAAAAAAAAAAAAGTAACTGCAATTCATATTTTCAAGAAAAAAAGGAATGGATGGAGAATTTTAGCAAAGACCTAGAATTGATAAAATAGAGTCACATGTAAACTCTTACACTGAAAAGTACAATGGAAAATTAAGAATTCAGTTAAATAGATTTAATAGCAGATTAGAAGAAGAACAGAGAATTAGAAGACAAGTCAATTGAAAGAATTTAGATTGACAGAGAACAAAAAGACTGAAAAATACAGAAAAACATTTTAAGAAACATATGGGATATAGTGAAAGATCTGACAACCATGTAGGTGGAATTACAGAAAGCATGGTGTTGGGGTGTAGGCGGGAGAAAGAGAGAGAGATAAGACAAAAGCGATTGTTAAAGAAATAGTGATTAAGAATTTTCCAAAACTGCCAGGTGTGGTGGCTGACACCTGTAATCCTAGCACTCTGGGAGGCCAAGGCACATGTATTACCTGAGCTCATGGGTTCAAGACCAGCCTGAGCAAGAGTGAGACTCCATCTCTAAAAATAGCTGAGCATTGTGGCAGGCACCTGTAGTTTCAGCTACCTGGGAGGCTGAGGCAAGAGAGTCTGTTGAGCCCAAGAGTTTGAGGCTGCTGTGAGCTAAGGTGCCGTGGGACTCCACTGAGGGTGACAAAATGAGACTCTGCCTCAAAAAAAAAATTTTTTTTTCTAAAACTGACAAAAGATAACAAGATTCTTTACAAAGTCAAAGCAGGATAAACTATAAAGGTAATTTTCATACCAATGCACACTATAGTCAAACTGCTGAAGACCAAAGACAAAAAGAACAGATTTTTAAAGCTGCTAGAAAAATACAATTAATTTTCTAGTCTGTGACAGACAAGCTACCAGTTATTGAGTACCTACTGTATGGCAGGCACTGTGCTAAATGCTTTATAGGCACCATTTCATTTTTGCCATTGGGAAGGTGTAATTATTATTTCTACTTTAATAACAGGGAACTGAGATTCAGGGAGATCAGACAAAATGCCCTAAGTCACGTAGCTGGGAGCACGGAGGAATGGGGCCTTCAGTTCTGTCTGACTTCAAAGCCTGGGCTCCTCACTGCCATGCTCCCCTGCTCCCTCAGGACAGATCCAGAGTACAATCACTTATGACCTGGCTCTGGACTCCACCCGCACGCATTCCCGTGCCATCTTTGATGAGACAAAGAACAGCACACGCAGGCAGCTGCAGACCTTGGGGCTGACACAGAAGTGTGAGACTCTGAAGCTACAGCTGCTGGTGAGCAGGCTGTGGGTCCTCCAGGAATGGGCTGGGCGTGGGAAGCTGATGAAGGCAGATTCCCATCCCCCCTGTCTCTCAGGATTGTATAGAAGACACAGTGAGCCCCATCACCCTGCGCCTCAACTTCTCTCTGGCGGGGATACCCTTGTCCTCTTTCGGGAACCTTCGGCCTGTGCTGGCTGTGGACGCTCAGAGACTTTTCATAGCCTTGGTGAGTCCTGCTGCAGTTGGGGTCCCTCAGGGGCATGGAGGAGAACAGAGGCCACGATTGCTGAAGCTCCTTCTGTTTTCTTTCAATATTTTATTTTCTTTCATTTCATAATATTCATAATTTCCTTTCCTTTCATTTTATCGTATTTTTTATTTTACAGTTCCCATTTGAGAAGAATTGTGGCAATGACAATATCTGCCAGGATGACCTCAGCATCACCTTCAGTTTTGGGGAGTGAGTTTCTTTTCCTCATTACTTCCTCCAAACCTGTACCACGACCAGGTGTGAGGGAGCCTGGCACCGAGCAGCCCTTTGGAGGTGTTTGTGTGTTCCGGGCCCCTTGAGGCTGCCCCGTGTACTGTTATCTAGGCTCCTTCCTGCCAGAGCAGACTTACCACACGGAAGCCTTCAGCGCCTCATGGCCTATCTTATTCTTCCCACAGCCTGGGCACCCTGGTGGTGGGTGGGCCCCGGGAATTCAATGTGACAGTGACTGTGAAAAATGAGGGTGAGGACTCCTACAGGACTCTGGTCACCTTTTCCCACCCACCTGGCTTGTCCTACCGGAAGGTGTCCTACCAGGTAACTAAATCCTTCTACGGCTCCATCTGACCTTGGCTTTCTCCATCCCCAGGGCTGGGGTTAACATTCCCACCTTTATCTCCCTTGCCTTCCAGCCATCCTGGCGCCTGAATTGTGAGTCTGTCTCCTCCACAGAAGGGCCTGGGGCCGAGAAGAGCTTCAGCTGTAACATAAACCACCCCATCTTTCCAGACAACTCAGAGGTCAGAACTTTGGACTTCTCTCTTTTCTCCTTTGTCTTTTTGTGGAATTCTTCTATTTCTTTCCCTCCCTGTCCCCTTCCTTTCTTGTGGTTACTTTTTACAAAACAGCTTTATTCACAGGGTGGTGTACCCATCATCATGGCCAATTTTCGAGCATCTTCATATCTCATAAAGATATCCTGGCCCCTGGTCATCAGCCCCGATCCTCTTACCTCTCCCTGCCCTGGACAGTCCTTAATCTATGTTGTCTTTATAGATTTGCTTATCCCAGATATTCATATAAGTGGAATTGTACGGGATATGATCTTTTGTGACTGACTTTCACTTAGGATTAATGTTTTCAAGGACCCATGTTGTAGCATGCAGCCATATTTTATTCCTTTTTATTGCTCAACAATATTCTGTCTTGGGGTGGACCACATTTTATTTATCCATTCATGGGTTCATGGCTATTGGGGCTGTTTCTTCTCTCCTATTCATATCACTGTTTCTCCTTTCTCCAACTCCAGGTCACCTTTAATATAACCTTTGATGTGGATGCTAAAGCTTCCCTTGGAAACAAACTTCTCCTCAAGGCCAATGTGACCAGGTGCACGGTGCCCAACCTCCCACAAGCACCCTCCCCTGTGCTGCGCCAGTCCCTTGCCCAGGGTGGACCTTTTCCTTCTCCTCACTGGTTCTCCCTTCGGCTCTTTCATTTGTTCAACAAACATCCACTGAGCATCCACATGATGCCCAGTGCTGGTGGGACAGTGAGAGACAAGGCAACTGTGGTTCCTGCCCTCACAGAGATTATAATTCAGTGACAAAGATAGACAAGAAAATTGGCATTGCAATATAGTATGAAATGAAAGATTAATGGGGGATGTCTGGTGTGCTTGGGAGCTTGGCATTCAGAGAAGATTCCTGAAGAAAAACATATTTAGGCTGTAAATTAGCCAAGCAAAGGCATGAACTGAAGGTGAGTGTGAAGACAGAAGGAAGGAAGCATGAACCAGGGAAGGCCGTGGAGGCCAGAAAGGTCAGAATGTCTTCAGGAACAGCCTCAGCACAGAATGCAGGATGGAAGGCGTTGGTGTTGGTCAGAGATGGGTCGTGTCACACCATAACTGATGAGGAGTATGGGAAAATTTGCAACTTCATCTATGGACGTGACCTCATCATATTTGTGTGTTAGAAAGGTCGCTCTCCAGGAGGGCTGGAGATTGGGGTGGGAGCAGTTTTAACTTTGGGGGACCCATTAGAAGAAGGCTTCTGTGGGCAGCCAGGTGAGCAGGGCTGGGCCTGGGCTGGGCAGGGGCAGGGGCTGGGAACGGTGTGTGAGAGGCAGAGGTAACAGGACTTGGTGACTGAGGTGAGGGCTGAGGGAGAGGGAAGAGGAAAGGCTGCTCTTCCTTTTTAGTACTCCAGCTCTCAAGAGCCGGCTAGAGCGCTCTCTCTCCCTCCAGTGAGAACAACATGCCCAGGACCAAGAAAAGCGAATTCCAACTAGAGCTGCCTGTGAAGTACGCTGTCTACTTGGTGGTCAACAGGTGCTGGCTTCCGGGACTTTAGCTGAGCCTCTGCCCCTGGGCTGGACGTGGGCGATTGTATATCCGTGTGTGTGAGTCTGAGCTGTGTTTGTGTGTGCTTATGAGTGGGAGAGAGGATGTGTGTGCATTTTGTGTACGTGTGCATATGCACAGGTGCGTATTTGTGCATGCACGCGTGAGTGTGTGTGTCAAACGGGCACACGTTTCCCCTCCCTCGTGTCCCGCACACTATCCCACCCCACCCCCTCAGGGCGGGATTACCCCGGGGTCACTCCTTCACACACTTAGACCCGCTCCCAGGACACCCCTCATGTTCTGTGTCTCCTGCCCCTCCTTTCTGCCTCCAGCCGCGAGGTCTCTACCAAGTATGTCAACTTCACGGCCTCAGAGAAGACCAGTAAGGTTATTCAGCATCGCTATCAGGTGGGGAGCTGGGGACCCCTGGGGCCTGAGAAAGAGGCTGGGGAGGAAAATGAACGTGAGGAGACGTGGAAACAATGATGGGGGACGTGCGTGGGGCGACTGGATGCCAGGCCGGATTTCAAGCTCACAAGCACGCGCACGTGGATGTGTTCGCGCAAATACAGAATTAGCTCTTTTCAGCTTCATAACAACACTGGGAGGCGCTCTTGTGACTCTCAGTTTACAGAGGAAGAAACGGGCTCGGGGCATGAGCATGAACAGAACATGCCCAAAGTCTCCCGACTAAGATGAGTACTAAGTGGAAGAGCTAGGGCTTACGAGCAGCCTGCCTGGCTCTCCGTTGTGTGTTTCTACTCTCTGCGGCCTCCTCGGAAGCGGCAGGATGCTTGGGCCTGCCAGGCCTTATTCGGGGTCCCGGGGGAGGGAGTGGAGGATGCTGAGGGCAAGAGCTGGTGGGGCCGGAAGGGCCAAGCCCTGATCCCCAACCCCTCTGGCTGTAGTTTAACAACCTGGGACAGAGGAGCCTCCCCATCAGTGTGGTCTTCTGGGTCCCCATTCAGCTGAACCAGGTGACCGTATGGGACCGCCCCCAGGTCACCTTCTCCCAGGTGAGTCCGGCTGGGCCTGAGAAGTGGGCCTCGCTCCCCTCCCATAGCTCTGATCTTTCCTAAAATCTCTCTATTTCCTCTGCTGGATTTTTGAGCCACTTCTGACCCTCTCCTGGACCCTGGCTGTCTCGGGCTCCCAAAGCAGGGACCCAGGAGCCCTCACTTCTCTCTTCTTACGGTATTTGTCTTTCCTCAGAACGTCTCGAGCATGTGCCACACCAAGGACAGTCTCCCCCCTAACTCTGACTTCCTGGCTGAGCTTAAGAAAACCCCAGTGCTGGTGAGAAGAGGCTGAGCCCCTGCTTCGGAGCCATGTGCAGACCCAGTCCAGTCTCTCTGGGCACACGGGGACGTCATCTGCGCCCGGCTTCCCTAGTCGCCTCCCTCCTCTTCTTCTTCCCCCAGAGCTGCAGGATCGCTGTCTGCCAGAGAATCCAGTGTGACATCCCGTTCTTCAATTCCCAGGAAGAATTAGAGGTCACCATTAAAGGCAACTTGTCCTTTGACTGGTATATCAAGGTAGGTGGGGTCCTGTGTCTTCATCGGGCATAAACATGGACGTTAGAGCCCTCAGGTCCAGCTCGTGTTTGGCTTCTCTTCCACAGACTTCGCACAACCACCTCCTGGTCACGAGCACAGCTGAGATCTTGTTTAATAACTCCATGTTTGCCGTGCTTTCAGGACAGGACGCATTTGTGAGGGCCCAGGTATCTGCCTTAGGCCCGGAGAGACCATCGGAGGGAGGCGGGGAGGTTGGGCTTCGGTAGATCTCTGGGGGAGTGGAGGGAAAGAGAGAGAGAGAAAAGGGAGAAGGAGGTGGGAGAAAAGGAGTGAGGGTTGGGATATTGGGGGACTTAGGGAGGGTTAGTCCTTGGGTTCAGGGAGTGCACAAAGTCTGTCTGATTGGGGAAACCCCCAGAAAGCTGAGGTCTGGTCTTCCCTGACACACCCTCTTTCTCCTCTTCCTTCCCCAGATAGAGACCAAGGTGGAGCCGTATGAAGTTCATGACCCTGTCCCTCTCATCGTGGGCAGCTCCATTGGCGGCCTGGTGCTCCTGGCCCTCATCACAGCGGGGCTGTACAAGGTGCTGCCCTGTTGGCCTCCGCCTGCCCACTTCCCTCTTCCTCTTTTGCTTCTTACTCAGCAGCTCCATTACCACGCTCAAATCTCAAGAGTGCCGTGTTACCTTAGCCTCTCTATGCCTCAGTTTCTTCACTTGTAACACAAGAATATCAATACCCAGCTCGGCGCCCGTAGCACAGTGGTTACAGCACTGGCCACATGCAGGGTGGGTTCAAATCCAGGCTGGGCCAGCTAAGCAACAATGGCAACTGCAACAAAAAAATAGCCGGGTGTTGTGGTGGGCACCTGTAGTCTCAGCTACTTGGGAGGCTGAGGCAAAACAATCACTTGAGGCCAAGAGCTGGAGATTGCTGTGAGCTGTGATGTCACAGCACTCTATTGAGGGCAACATAGTGAGACTCTGTCTCACAAAATATATACATATATATAAATATGTAGACATTTTGTGAAAGATACTGGATTGATAAATGTGGAGCACTCAGAATGGCCCCTGATACAGAATGACCACTCTATTCTTCTTGTTATATTTTATGTTTCTGTCCAGGGTCCAACGTTGATGTCATTTCCTGCCTGCCCTACTTTTCCTGGATGTCTCCTACACGCTACCCCATTCTTATTACCCTTCGTACTCCTTCTTTCTCCGCACTTGGCCTGCAAGACCCTCGCCCACTCTCTGGGCTTCTGTGGCCCTTACTTCTCTGTCTCTGTCCCAACAGCTCGGCTTCTTCAAACGACAGTACAAGGACATGATGACCGAAGCTGGTCCCCAGGAGGCCCCACTCCAGTAACGGCTCCTTCCTCACTGAGCGGCCCTGTCCCGCAGCGAGCAGCACTTTGGTCAGACCAACGTTTGGGTCTCCAGGCTGTTGGACAGACTTGTCCATTAGGAGACGGGGGCGGTGGGGTCTCACCAGGAAAAGACCTGCTTGGGTTTCCATTTGTACGTGTGAAGTGTGTGCAAGTTGTGTGTGTGACTCAGATGTCTCTTGAGTGTGGGCAGCGTCTTCAGCACGGCCCTCAAGCCCAGGGGAATTGCTTTGCTTCCTCATGTGTGGGCGAAGATGCTGTTGGGCCTTCCTCTGGGAGAGATGATGGCAGCTTTTGTGGGTGAACATAAAGGGAAATGCAGCAGGACCTCTCCCTGCTGAGGGAAGTGAGACTCCCCCGCCGGGGCCCGTGTGAGGGGCACTGAGACTCTGTGGACGAGCAGCAGGAGCTTCAGCCAACAGGGCCCCAATCAGGGTGTCCAGTGAGGAATGATTTATAAATCTCCCTTTATGCATTCATTTATTATTTTAATGTTACTTTTATTTTCTGAATTGACAAACCTGTGCAGAGTGCAAAAAGCAAAATACATTCGAGGGTGTATGATGAAAAGTCTCCCTTCTCCAATATTCAGCTGCCCTCTTCAGGGCCTCCTTCAGAAAGATTCTACGCATGTGCAAACACAGACACACACAAGTTGTTTACCCGAATGGTAATGTACTTTATACTGTATAGATCTTGCTTTTTCCATTAATAAAGCCATTGTTTCACATCTAGGCATAAATTACTTTTCATTCTTTTAGTCAGTTGTGTAGTATTCCCCTGTGTGGGCGTATCAGGATGTATTCGACCAGTCTTTTTGGATATATTATTTCCAACTTCTCACTATTACGAATAATGCTGAATTAATAAATTGAATATATGTCACTTTTGTATGTGTGTAAGGGTAATTCATAGGATATATTTTTAGAAGTTTGGGTTCCTACAGAAGCAAACCTGAAAATTTGAGTGGAAGAAGTTTATTGAAGATGTGGTCACAGGAAATACTGAGAGGTGGGGGGAAAGGGCTGAGGAAGGGCAGGCAGACAATAACGCTTACTCCCACTGGGCAGTTCTGGAGCCAATATGGAACATGCACCTTGGCATTATCTCACCCTTGGGGAGAAGGAGCTGCAATATGTACGTTTTACATTTTTTTTTTTGGGACAGAGTCTCACTATGTCACCCTTGGTAGAATGCCGAGGCATCACAGCTCACGGCAACCTCAAACTCCTGGGCTCAAATAATTCTCTTGCCTCATCCTCTCAAGTAGCTGGGACTACAGGTGCCTGCCACAATGCCCAGCCACTTCTTTGTTATTGTTGTCATTGTTGTTTAGCAGACCCTGCCTGGGTTCGAACCTACCAGCCCCAGTGGCCAGCACCCTAACCACTGAGCTATGGGCACCGAGCCTGTGCTGGCATTTTCTTTTTTGAGACAGAGCCTCAAGCTGTCACCCTGGATAGAGAGCTGTGGAATCACAGCTCACAGCAACCTCTAACTCCTGGGCTCAAACAAGCCTCCTGCCTCCGCCTCCCAAGTAGCTGGGACTACAGGCGCCCGCCACAATGCCCGGCCATTTTTTTGTTGCAGCGGTCATTGTTGTTTGGCGGGCCCAGGCTGGATTTGAACCTGCCAGTTCAGCTGTATGTGGCTGGTGCCTTAGCTGCTTGAGCCACAGGCGCCGAGCCTAGTGTGCTGGCAAAGTTTTGATAGCTGTTTCCTGGTGGCCCTTTCTCCTCAGGGGGAGGATCCCAGCACTGATGTCCCATACTGTGAAAATATAGTAACCACTGCCCTGGCCTTAGCATGTAAGCTCTCTGATTCTCACATCAGTCCTGCTAAGGGGCTGCTACTTGCTGTTTATTGTTATCTCAATTTCACTTATGAGGAAATTGAGGCTTAGATAGATCATGCCCAAGGTCAGATGGCTAAGAAGGAAATGCAGCTGGGAATTAATCCTGACCCTGCCTAGCCTAAAACTTTTCTTTTACTGTCTTGACAGCCTCAGAGGAATGGCCTTGCTGAGGGCAGGAGGGAGTGTGGGGAGAGGGTGGCTGTTATTTAGTTCCCATCTTAACTTGAACCATATGAAATTGCTGACACTTTTTTTTTTGACAAAAATGCAATTTAGGCTTGGTGCCTGTGGCTCAATGGGCTAAGGCGCCAGCCACATACACCTGAGCTGGCTGGTTCGAATCCAGCCCGGGCCCGCCAAACAATGACGGCTGCAACCAAAAAATAGCCAGGCGCTGTGTCGGGCGCCTGTAGTCCCAGCTACTTGGGAGGTGGAGGCAGGAGACTTGCTTGAGCCCAGGAATTGGAGGTTGCTGTGAGCTGTGATACCACGGCACTCTATCCAGGGTGACAGCTTGAGGCTCTGTCTCAAATAAAAAAAAAAAAATTAATCATGTTCATTGAAATATAAGAAAATCATGGCTTAGATGACCTATTCAAGATGAGATAAGAGGAGAGAAGATTTTATTTCTTAGGGAAGTGAAGGAAGGGGCCCCAAGGGAGGTGACATCTGACACACATAGGGGCAGATTTCCTAGCAGAAGGTAGCACAGGTGAGGCTAGAAAAGTGAGCAGGACCTGGGCATATGTGCTTTGTAAGACAGTGAGGAGTTCCCATTTTATTCAAAGTGCAATAAGATGTTATCAGAAGGTCACTAGTGAGACAATGGCCCTTTTTATCCTGGGGGGGGTTGCCACACACATGGTCACCTTTAGCTGGTTCTGCCAAATTTCCACTTTTGACTTAAAAGTAAAATCTGTTAAGAATGTTTATTTTTCCTGGCTTGGTGCCTGTGGCTCAACGGGCTAAGGCGCCAGCCATGTACACCTGAGCTGGTGGGTTCGAATCCAGCCCGGGCCCACCAAACAACAATGGTGGCTGCAACCAAAAAATGGCCGGGCATTGTGGCGGGCGCCTGTAGTTCCAGCTACTTGGGAGGCGGAGGCAGGAGACTCGCTTGAGCCCAGGAGTTAGAGGTTGCTGTGAGCTGTGATGTCACAGCTCTATCCAGGGTGACAGCTTGAGGCTCTGTCTCAAAAAAAAAAGAATGTTTATTTTTCCTTAAGTGGAAAGTTAAAAGTCCTTAATATCTCCAGAAACCCTTAATTGAACGATGAAGGAAAGAGCCCTGTCCTTGTAATCACCTGTCCTTGCTTGGGCAGTGAAGGTGCCTGTGGGCTCAGAGTCCACATCAGCATCTTTGAATTAGAAGTTTATGTTAAATTCAGCCTGACCAGAGCTTTATAATGCGTGAGGAAAGTAAATCATTTCAGGTGACAAATTACCCTTGGCGTGACCACAAAGTTACTAATAAACGGGGCTGTAAGTCTCCAGTGGCAAGAAGCCAAACCCAGAAAGCCTGAATTTGTTTTTATTTGGGGGAGTCTCTCGCTTCAGAAAAAATACATTCCTTCAGTATATATCCTCCCTTTCCTCCTTAGTAACAGAATTCCTATCTGGGCCACGATAGTAGATTGTTATAATCGTAAACCCCAGAACCTATTTGTCTCTCTCCTTGAATCTGGGCTGGTCTCATGGCTAGATTTGACCAACAGAATGTGGTGAATGGTTGGACGAGTTCTGGAGCCTATACTTTAAGAAGCATGGTAGCTTCTGTCATCCCCCTCCCAAACGCGGAGGCCACCATGCTGTGATGCACGTAGCCTCCTGGAGAATGTGTGCCCATAAGGAGACAGATGAGGCCTCAGCCAACAGCTACTGCAACTGCCAGTTGCACATATGAGGCCAACACAAACCTTCCAGCCCAGTCCAGCCATCTGATGACTGCAGCCACAGTCCAACAGAACCACCCGGATTGTCACCTCGCACAACTGTGAGAAATAATAAATTGCTGATGTTGCAATACTCTGTGTTTTGGAGTGGAATATCCATTTTCAATGGGCAACTCATATAACCACGCACTGAAAGAGCACATTTCCCAGTCTCCTTTGTGGCTGAGGCGGCCACATGCCTAGGTTTGGCTAATGGGATGTGAGTTGAAGTAGAGGGAACAACTTTGGAATCAGGTGCTTTGAGAGGAAGCGTCTTCTCTTTCTCTTCAACATCTTTACACTGGCTTGAGTGTGCAGCATTCTGGACCTCACAGCCAAGGGCCAACACCAAGCCGAGAATGCCAGAGTGGACAGAGGAGCCTGAGTCCTGACTCTGGAGCCACCTTGTTAGCCCTGGACTCCACGTTCTTACGCTATTACAGGAGAGAGAAACGAACACTGAGCTTGTTGGAGACCTTGTTCTTCTGAGCCTTTGACACAGCAGTTGACTCTGTATTGTGACTAATCCCTTTCTTCCCAGAGATCTTGCTTTCCTACAAGATGAAACTGGACTTGTGGTTTCTTCTTTTTTTTTTTTTTTCCGAGATAGATTCTCACTTTTGTCACCCTTGGTACAGTGCTGTGGCGTCACAGCTCACAGCAATCTCCAGCTCTTGGGCTTAGGCAATCCTCTTGCCTCAGCCTCCAAGTAGCTGGGACTCCAGGTGCCCGCCACAACACCCAGCTATTTTTTTGTTGTAGTAGTTTAGCTGGGGGCTGGGTTCAAACTCGCCACCCTTGGTATATGGGGCCGGCGCCCTACTCACTGAGCCACAGGTGCCCCCCTAGGATTGCGGTTTCTTGATGGTGCTGCTGCCCCATATAGCATTTCAATCCCCTCCCTTTTCAATGATAGGGCCAGTGTTCAAAATAGAGAGTCTGGAAGTGTTCCCCTCTCTCCATCCTGGAGATGGGCATAGGCTGCAGTTATGCTTCTCCATGTATAGGACCTTCCTGATGATCGCACTGAGTTGGTCTCTAAGGAAATCCAAGGGTAAATATCCTCTACTTCTGAGAATACCAAAGGGTAGGGGTGGGTCCTACCCTTTTGTCACTTTGCACCTGGTGGCAGAATGGCCTATCTCCCCTATAGATGCATGAGAAAGGTGCTTGAAAGGCCTTTTCCTTGCCTTTTCTGGAGAGATTCCCTAGAGAGTGTGCCCTGATGGTATGGGTTACCATTTCTCAGGGGCAAATATACATAAGCCTTGCTTTTGGAAATTCCTAGCTGTTAATCACTGCCAGTTTAGGAAAGAGGTTTCAAACTGACAGCTTTTGGGCCACATCCAGCCCTCAGGTTTTATTTGGCCCATACGGCCTCTTTTTTTTTTTTTTTTTGAGACAGAGTTTCACTTTGTCACCCTCGGTAGAGAGACACGGCGTCACAGCTCACAGCAACCTCTAGCTCTTGGGCTTAGGTGACTCTCTTGCCTCAGCCTCCCAAGTAGCTGGGACCACAGGCGCCCGCCACAACACCCAACTATTTTTTTGTTGCAGTTTGTCTGGGGCCAAGTTTGAACCTGCCAGCCTCGTTATATGGGGCTGGCGCCCCACTCATTCAACCATAGGCACCACTTGGCCTTGTTTGTTTTTAATCAGTTGTTAACATTTTAAAATTGAGAGATTTCCAAGAAAAATCCATGGGTTCTCTTGAAAAACAGAATGTTTGGCAACACGAGGCTGCAGCTAGACACAGCCCTCCTGTTAGGTGAGACCAGGCTCTCCATTCTCTCCAGTCTCCCCTCCATGTAGCATTCCAGCCTCTGAGGCCAGGGTCAATTGTATTTAAGTTGATCTTTGAGCCCCGATCACCTCTGAAGCTTGCTTCTGCTCCCCATACCCCCAATCTTACATTTCTTATAGGCACCATACTTGGGATGATGCTCTTGAACATGAAAAGCATTGTGATGGCTCAGCACCTGTAGCTCAAGTGGCTAAGGCGCCAGCCACATACACCAGAGCTGGCTGGTTTGAATCAAGCCTGGACCTGCCAAATAACAATGACAACTGCAACCAAAAAATAGGCAGGCGCATGTAGTCCCAGCTACTTGGGAGGCTGAGGCAAAAGAATCGCTTAAGCCCAGGAGTTTGAGGTTGCTGTGAGCAGTGAAGCCATAGCACCCTAGCCAGGGTGACAGCTTGAGGATCTGGCAAGAAAGAAAGAAAGAAAGAAAGAAAGAAAGAAAGAAAGAGAGAGAGAGAGAGAAAGAAAGAAAGAAAGGCATTGTGATTGTGACTACATGGGGAAGTCTGGCTTACACATGACCTGGCTGGGACAAAGGGGATGTTACCTGTGCCCCCCAAACATACTCTACCTCACCTCTCAACTTTTGCCTGTGCTATACCTCACGTCCTTTTCTCCTTCACCCACTCAAGAGTCAGCTTAAGTGTTCCTCCAGAGCCTCCTGGTCCCTAGATGAGAGAAGTTCTACTTTCTCAAATACTGCCACGGTGACCTGTGTTTCTTCTCCTGGAGACAGCACATTCCTAGAGGACCCCCAGCATATTCTCAGGCCCTGGGACAATATCTGGAACACACAGTAAACAATTGCTGCATATATATATATTGCTGCCAAGTAAATGAATGAATGAATGAATGGAAAGACTTGGGTTTTCCGTCTTTCTGTTCTCTTTGTGCCCTCCATGAGAAGACAGAACTCCTAAAAGTTTGTTTCCCTGCATTCCAACACATGTCCTCAGGGCTATATGGTATCAGCTGGTTTACTCCACATTTTCTATATACTGAGAGAATATAAAAAGGAACAATGGCCACACCCTGTGTCCAAACAGGTCTCTGACCCACAATCTGCAGCAACCGGCCCAACAAACCCACCCATTAGCTGCAATAACTGGCCCAGGAACCTTTCCTACTATGTGTATCTCAGACTTACAGGAAATCAGACAAAATCTCTAGCAACCAGTCCAGGCAGTGTAAGAATAACTGTAACAATTGGTCCCATGTCAGGACTTGATTAATAACTGACAGCTTCCCAAATTTTTGTCCTTGCTTCCAACTTACTACTGACCAGAGAAAGCTAAATATGCTCCCTTGATCGATCACATAGGATGCCCTGCTTCTAACTAGCCTGTCTTCAGTTTCCCAGGCCAACAGCTTCTAATCAGGGCATCCCTAAAGTCTTCCCTTTTTTCCACTATAAAACTGTCTATTCTTTTGCCTGCTTTTGAGTTTCTGCCAAAACACAAGTGATCATGACTGACTGCCTTGGTAGAACAATCTATAAATAAATAGTCATTGCCTGTTTTCATTTGGTTGGTCTTTCATTTGTTTTCACAATCCCCTGCTCCAGCTACTGTGATGAAGGAAGGAAGGATCCTTTCTGCTTCCTCTGTGGGTATTCCTACATTGGCACAGACTTTGAAGAACAATTGCTGAAATCATTCCCCTTCTCTGCCTCCCACACCTGGTTCAAGTACAAGGCCCCTCAGCAGGCCAGGCTGAGCAAACACGAATTGAACGCATTGGTTGAAATATATGCATTTGCCTGTTGGGAAACAATCCTGCTACTGAGACAAGGCCAAGATAGAGAAGCTGAATACGATGACCCAGCCTCACCTTCCATCTCTGTAATTCTTCCTTTCTTAATTCACACCAGCCCAGCCCCTCCCAGGAACGGCCCTTCCCAATCTGCAATCTCATGGGGACATTGGATGTCTGTCCAATTCTCTGCTTTCATCTACTTTCCTAGGACCCTCTTGCTCCTTCCTTTTGCCCTAATTAGAGCTAATATTAAATAATGCTGTGGTCACTAGGTGCTGTCTTTGCCTCTCCAAGATCCCTTATACTGGGTTAATGCCAATTTCTTAGTTGTTGTGTTGGCCGCTAAGGGCTCACAGCTGCCCCCTTCTCTGGAAAATGGTCTTGGCTGCACTGAGTGGCCTGGATGGGGGTGAAAGGTGGGCTGGGGGAAGGGTGGAAGAGTGGTTAACGATGGATGACTGACTGACACAGGTCATACCAAGGACCAGAATCTGTCCTCAAGGAGGGGCCTGTTCCATGCGCCATTCACACTGTGGAACTTGGGATCAGGCTGAAGTCAGTTCACTGGGGACCTCTTTCTTGCTCTGTCCTTCTTCCCTCATCCCGTTCTCCTAAGATCCTCCTTCAATAAATTGCTGGTACCCAAATTCCTGTCTCAGACTCTACTTCTTGGAAACCAGACCTAAGATGATTGTCATTCTGGAAAGCTCTCCAGCCCACCTTTTCTACATAGCTTTTATCACTATCTGAAAAAAATGCTCAAGTTTGTTTCCTTGCCCTGGCTACAGTGTCAGGCTCTTGAGGACAGGGATTATCTGTTTTTGTTGTGGTATCCAAATGTGGTAGCATTTGGAACTGCCTGGCACCAAGTATGAGCTCATGGATATTTGTTAAATGAATGAATGAAAGAAGCTGTGAGAAGAAAAAGGGGCCTGGACTGAGCTGATAAACTCTGAGAAACTGACTAGGAAATATATACGGGAAACTAATGGAAGATAAGGATTGTCTTAGGTTAGCAAGGTTTTTTTTTTTTTTTGTACAGGTTCATCTCAGTCACCTCCCTGTTTCTGGCGATGCGGCTATGCTCTCTACCTGGCATAGGAAGGGCACCTTGCCCATGCAAAGTTTTATGTCCCACTTCAGGCAGGAAGGGGAAGGTTAGCAAGTCCTTCCTGAATCTGTTGTTGTTCCACTGCCCTCAGCTCAAAATAATCAACATGCCAAAATGGTACATTTAGGGAGCTATACTCTGAACTCCTCCAAGGTCAACCCAATCTCATTAACTCTTTCACAACTGCCCAGTGAAATGGATATTATTTTTCCATTTTGCAGAAGAGGATACTCATGATTAGTGAGGTTATAATTGCCCAAAGTCAGGCAGACCTTGGACAGCTTGGACCCCAGCCCAGATCTGCCTGCTCACTTCTATGGGCTACAGCTGATGCTGGGATGGAGGGACGCGCCACAGAGCCTTCCAGTGGAAGGTAGGAGTGTTAACGCCAAAGAAAGCCCAGAATGAGATGGGCTTATCCCTAACAGTTCAAACCAAGCCTCCTCTCTGACCACTTTCCTATGATCTTTCCTCTTCTTGCTCTTTCTTTCCTTGTTTTCTGGTGACTTGTCTTCACTTCTCCTTTTCTCCTCTGTCTCTATTTCTCTGAAGTTAAGTACAAATGAAGTTTGTATTTTTCCCATTTTGGCCACTAGCCCCAGCCATGGGAGTCTGAGCAAGGACAACTCTTGAGCTCTCTCAGAGTTTTTTTGCCAGTGTCTACGATCCAGCTGTCGCTTCCTCCTTCCTCTTTCCTTTGCTGGCCACCCCATTTGTTTTCCTTGCCCACCAGGTACACATTGGCCGTGTTTTCTCCCTCTGCTTTCCTCTACTGGACTTGTTTCCTGCAGCCTTTTACTCAAACTAAACAAATCCTTATTTTATCCTAAATTTGTACCAGTTCAAGTTAGTTTGCTTCCTGGAAAGGTTACTTCTGCTTTGTTTCAAGGCAGCTTTCTGATTTGGGCAATTATTGAGTGGGCCTCAGGGTGACCTGGGCTCAGCTTTTGGTCCACTCACTTCAAGTTGGTGCAGCCTCTCCTGTTCTCCCCTCCCACCCTATCCTTCCATCCTTCTACCTGTCCACACAAACCCACCCACTCTCCCATCACCGATCTAATGTGTCCATCCATATGCACACAGACAGATACTGACCCCTATTAGTTCTGCTCTGGGTCGGATGCCCATCACTGGACAGATAATGGGAAATGAGATGCAGACTCTTCCTTCAATCACCTCTCATCTAGAGAATGTCGCCTTTTATTCTTCACTAAGAAGGACCGGTTATTAACTTTATCCCCTTGCCCTCAGCTTAAGACAACTATAGCAAAAAAGCAGCAGCAAATACTATTTCCCAGGCACAGAAATGAACTACAATGGTCACCGAGACTGAAACCACCAAATCTTCGTACAAAAAAATCCTGTTTGCTTCCCTTGGTATCATTCTGTCAGCTTCAACTTCATTCACACACAAAGCATTGATAGTGTGTCTCCCATATGTCAGACATTGTGTGGAGAGCTGGGGATGGGAAGGTTAGGAAGACATAGTCTCTATGTAGAAGAAAGCTTCAGTCCCTACCCCAGCATCTGGTGCATCAAGGCATTCACTTGTTTATTTCAAGCATCTGGCTCAGAGACTCACCAAACAGAGCTAATCACTTCCTTCTGCGGGTCTCTCTGCTGTCTAGTAAAACTTCTGGAGTGTATTCTCCTTCTGGGGTGTGCTCTCTTGAGGGCTGGGGCCCTTTCCTGTTTGTCTTGTTTCCTACACCAGCCAGCCCAGTCCCTGTGTCACGTGAGTGGTACATATGTAGGGGACAAATGGCTGAATGAACAGATGCTGCCCAGTTAGGGCAGAGAGGAGGAAGTAAAATTATGAGCAGTGTGGTTAAGATTCCAGCACCTTATGCAGCCTTAAAAAAAGATGGAGACTTTATCTCTTTTATGATTACATGGAGGGCTCTGGAACATATTCTCCCGAGTAAAGTATCTCAAGAATGGAGGAAAAAGTATCCAATGTACTCAGTACTTCTATGAAACCAACTTATATTTACTCACACATTCTTATGAAAGACAGAACACAGCTATAGCCCAGGATGAAGGAGAGAAATGGAGTGGGAATGGAGGGGGGGGGTTTGGTAGAGGGAGGGTAAAAGGCGGGACCACACCTATGGAGCGTATTGCAAGGGTGCAAGTCAAATCTGTCAAGTGTAGAACATAAATGTCTTAACACAATAATCAGGTGAAGGAGGCAAAAGCTATGTTGACTGGTTTGATGTAAGCCTGTCAGAGTATATAAAAAAACAACACAATGTACCCAACATATGCATAAATGTATTCATGATCTATGTGTATATGACTTAAAAAAAAAAAAAGATGCCAGACCTTGAAACCTGTCCTCAGCGTGTACTCCCTGGGTGACCTGGAGCAAATGACTCGTCCTCTCTGTGCCTCAGTTCTGTAGAATGGGGACAATAGCAACCCCTTCTCATAAGGCTGTTGTGAGAACTCAAGGAGCCAATCTAATAAAATATACAGTGATATAAGTGTTAGTATCATCACAGCTCCTTTGTTCTGCCATCAAGATGTTATTATTCGGCTTGGCACCTGTAGCTCAAGTAGCTAGGGCACCAGCCACATACACGGGAGCTGGTGGGTTCGGATCCAGGCTGGGCCTGCCAAACAGCAACAACTGCAACCAAAAAATAGCGGGGCATTGTGGCGGGCACCTGTGGTCCCAGCTACTTGGGAGGCTGAGGCAAGAGAATTGCTTAAGCCCAAGAGTTGGAGGTTGCTGTGAGCTGTGACACCACAGCACTCTATCCAGGGCGACAGCTTGAGACTCTGTCTCAAAAAAAAAAAAAAAAACAAAGATATTATATGCCCACTTCTCCTGTCCATGTGCTGAGCTTCCCTAACCGTTGGCTAAAATCCTCCAGGGCTCCCAAGTCTTTCACCGCCCTATCACTTTAGGTGTGCGGGAAGAACCAGGTGCCTTCAGAGCAGAGGACCCATGCATATGTTTCTTTCTACACTATAGAATTAAAATAAATTCTATTTTAAAATTTGGGGGTGCAATAGGGATTGGTTTCAAAGACAGAAAAGTGAGACAGATTTCATGTAGTAAGAGAAAGGGCAGAAACTTTAGGGTAAGTTCATTCAGGCCTGTGGGTGAGGGTAGGGTGGGGATGAGGCAGAAATTTGACGGTTTCTGCCTACTAGATTTCTGTTCTCTTTTTCCCACAGAAACAAATGACCCAGGCAACAGACTCAAAATTATTCATTTCCACTTGATTCAGGCAAATCAGACCTAAATTAAAGGGGCTTTAAGGTTTGAATAGGTTTCTCTACACATCCCTCATCCCCAGATCACATGCAGCCCTTCCACCTGCTGCCCTGCTAGAACCTTCTTTGATCAGCACCTCAGGGACACGGCAGAACTTATTGAGTGAGAAATGCCAGCAGTAGGAAAGGCTGGTTGCTCTCTAAACTCTCCCAGACCCTCCCTCTGCCTTTGACCTCTTGCTACAGGCTCAGCCCAGAGGTGCCAGAGGGAGAGCTGGGTTCCTCTGACTCATGGTCCCAAGGGGCTGAAGAGAGTGTAACTGGGCATTTTCCCCTTGCTTATGTCATCCCCCCAGCCGCTACCCTTTTTATGGAAATATCACAATTATGAATCACTGAAATGGGGCTGTGAGGTTTAGACACCCTAAGGTCCTAACTGGAGCCTCACTGCTGCCATCTGTAAAATGGGCGGGTTGAACTGAAGACACATCCTGTTCTACTCTTTTATGATCCTGAGTTGTCTTTGCCAAAAGTGAACTATCTTACCTTGGCCTTTCTCCAATTAGAAGTCACTTTGACTGAGCCTGAAGTGTCGTGGGAGTATGTTAGGCAGCTGGAGAGAAGAGATGGGGTCCGTGGGAAGACCAGGTTTCACAGCATCTTGGATTTGTGGCCTCTCATCCTGGTGCTCACACTGCCCATGAGACCAGCCCTGTGTCTCCCAGACTTCTTCTGGCTGAGTCAATGTGGCTTCCTCTTTCATCCTCTCCAGAATCTGGACCACTTCTTCTTTCTCTTTTGGGTTTTTTTTTCTGTCACTATTTCTCTCTTGGAATTCAATTACTCTTTCTTTCTCTTTCTCTCTGACTATTTCTTTATCTCCATGTTTTCCAGGGCATTTTTCCAGCTCTATTATGTCTGAAGTCTCTTCACAGATGATGACCTCTGGTGACATTGTTGCCCATGTTCTATATCTCTGGCCCCTCCTCAGTCCACCCCAGGCTGGTCTCGCCCACCACCCTGGGCATGGCCCTCTCCAAGGTCACTGACACCTCCATTGCCAGGGCTGGGGACTTCCTCTTCTCTTACCTCATTTGACATCTGGCAGCCTGTGTCTGGCCTGGGCCCCTTTTTTCCAGCCTACCCATCTCTCTCCTGCATGTCCTCCTGCCCCTTTGAGGGTCCTTCCCAGTTGGCACAGTCTCCTGCTTTGCTGCTAATATTGGTATTTTGGTGAGGCTCACCCAGGACCATCTTTCTCCTCCCTCTTCACCCTTTCACTGGGCTTTCACACTGGATTTCTGCTGATGGCTGCAAAATGCATATCCAACCTAGATTTTTCTGGTCCAGACCCACACACCCAACTACCTCCCATCAGGGGCTCCACAGGCCCCTCCTTCCCTAGCAATCATCTCAGCACAGTCGTGATAATGTCCAGTTATAAAGCTTTCACACATGCGTCTAAGCATTTCACACTGCTCAGCAACCACTGAGGTGTGTGCTTTTATCATCACCCTTATTTTGCAGACAAGGAAACTATTGCAAAGAGAGGTTGAAATGGTCCAAATTCTTAAACATAATATTCTGAAGTTGACTCAACCCTTTATTTACCTCGTTCCTCCTCCACTGCTCTATGGCTCAGGGACTATCACCACTGTCCTTCCTTTGAGGACCACTTAGCCTCCAGCCCCTCCAGCCCCTCCACATCCCACAGGCCCCAGCATCTGTCTCCCAATTGATTTATCTCAAGCCACTTCCAAGGAATCCATGCCATATGCAGCCCTGCCTTTTAGCTTCTAAACTGTAAATTTGAAGATCTTGATCCTCGCTAACTCCCTTCAATGCTTCCCTCTGCCCTCCTGATATAATCAGTGTGACTTGAAGAGGATTGGGGCCTGGGGTCTGTTTCCCCAGGGTTTATGTTTCTCCCCTACTTAGCAGAGAGCTTGGATCATTGGCCACAAACTAGGCTTCTTGAATAAATGATGAGAAAATGAGCAGATGAATAAATGAATACTCACTCTGTGACCTCCTAGGTCCACATTTCAACCTCTCTATGCATCGGTTTCCTTGTCTGCAAAATAAGGGTGATGATAAAAGCACACACCTCTGTGGTTGGTAAGACAGCCGAGACAGTGTGAAATGCTTAGAGCAAGTGCGAGAGCTTTATAAGTGGACATTTTCACAACTGCACTGGGGCCAGATGCCTGACTCCATAGGCCAGTGGTTTTAGGTCAGCAGTGGAGGATTTCCTTTAGGGCCTGAGGGGCTGGTATCTGCTGCTTCTTTCCCCAGGCTGCCGGAAATTTCAAGGTCCACTGGAGCCTCCTGTCAGGGTAAGAGAGATCTTGGGAGGGGTGGGGAAGGCCAGGGGGTGAGACTGGCCAGGAGAGAGAATCAAGCCAAGCACCTGATTAGAATGACTCCTGGACCGGGTGTGTGTGGGCTGCCTGGGCCCCTCTTTGTTCATGTTAAGTGTGTTCTCCGCCCTCTGCCTCTGAGTCATACTGACAACTTCCCTCCCTGCCTCTGCCTCCTGACCACTCACCGACTTGGTTCCTCAGTACCTTGGTCCAGTTGTTCTTGAGATATCCCAGGAGTTCAGAGCTGCTCATCTGTTCTTCTAGTCATGACCAGCAGCAGCACGGCCCTCCTCCTCCTGATGGGTGAGACTGGGCCCTGAAGAAGAGGAACTAGGGCACCAGGTCCAAGTGAGCCACGGCCCCAAACCCGGGGTCCAGGTGGGAGACCAGGGTCCTGGCGGGGAGAGACTCAGACAAGAGGGGGAAGCTGGCACACAGGTATCCCCTGGCATAGGGATTTGGACTTTGTGGAGGAGAGGGTATTGGAGAACCAATTTGGGGGGAGTACAAGAGAAGCTGGAAGAAAGCTCAATTGTCTCTACAATCCAGAGATTTCTAAAGTTGGGAGCAAGTCAAACTTGTGTTCTGTCCACAGCATTCCCTTTGCCCCCAAGTTTTCCTGGCATCTCCTTCACAGGATCCTCAGGACAGGGGTAGGAAAAGATCACTTT
Organism: Arctocebus calabarensis; assembly: GCA_963573935.1. Lineage (NCBI taxonomy): Eukaryota > Metazoa > Chordata > Mammalia > Primates > Lorisidae > Arctocebus > Arctocebus calabarensis. The sequence continues at coordinate 5,252 of CAUYON010205932.1, read as the reverse complement.
TAGAGCTTAGGTTGCACTCTGCAGAAATGAAGAGTTGGAACTTGACAGGTTACTGTTGGGTGAAGAGCCTCTCTAGAGCACAGGGAGGGGAAGAGGGGGTGAGTCTGGAATCCAGAAGGCCAGGGCACTCCCAGGCTTTGGGCCTGGAGGGAGAGTGGGGGTAGGGCTCCAGGAGATGGAGCTGAGGCACAGGTGGGGGAGTTAGGCAGGAGGAAGACCCTTCTCCACAGCGCTCTCTCACCCTCCTCCCCAGGCTTAGCATCTTCCTTCTGCTTCAACTTGGACACAGAGCAGCCGACAACCTTCCATGTAAACAGTCCTGGGTTTGGACACAGCGTGGTTCAGTATGCCAGCTCCTGGTGAGGGCCAGGGGACCGCTGACCGTCAACTCTCATCACCCAATTTCTGCACGGGGCTCTCTTCCCCCGAACCCTGTCTTTTGCAAACTTTCTTCTTGTCTGGTGTGGCAACTGCCCTTAGGTTATGAATATTTGGACTGAGGGTCGGCACTGCCTTTCTGTAGCAATAATCACAGGTAATGTTCACAGAGCACCAAGTGCCAGACGCGGTGCCGAGCACATTATGTGGGGACGCTGACTGAATCCTTACAACAAGCTTGTGAGATAGGAACCAGCCACTCAGCAAATACTTACTGAATCCCTACTATATTTCTCAGGAGCTGGATATATGCCAGAGAATAAAACAGACAAAAATCCGTCCCACACAGAATTTAAGTTGTCATTAATCTCCATTTTACAGATGGAGAAACTGAGGCTCGCAGAGGTAATGGAAACTTGCCACTGGGGCAGTGGGCTCCGTGTCCACACCCTTAACTGCAGTGTTCTTTGGCTCCCTGCAGGGTGGTGGTTGGAGCCCCTCAGGAGATAAAGGCGACCAACCAAACAGGCAGCCTCTACCAGTGTGGCTACAGCTCGAAGGCCTGTGAGCCCATTAGCCTGCAGGGTGAGTCCCCGGAACTGCTTGGGACTCAGGTGCAGGCTCTCGGCTCTAGGCCCTATGGGGCTCACAAGAGCTTCACTCCTCTGCCCTAGCTCTGTCTGTAAACCCTCACCTTCAGACCGGCCTCCCAGCCGATTGTACCCTGCCCACCCCACAACTTTCTGGCAAGACCTGGAAGCCCCTTTCACCTGTCAGACCTCTTTGTCTCCCAGGTTGAGGTGACCCCTGTGCAGCTCTTACACACCCGCTCTGTCCCTGAGGCTAATCATGTATATATCTATCCCCTCAGTTCCCCGGGAGGCTGTGAACATGTCCCTGGGCCTGTCCCTGGCATCTGCCACCAACCCCTTGCGGCTGCTGGTGAGTTGCCCTGGATCACAGGAGAGCCCCCAGGGGAGGAGTGGGGACCTGGGGCTGCTGGGGCTGGGGGTCTTGTGGAGGATGAAGGTGCTGGAATGGGAGGTGGGAGGGAGCAGGGGCAGGCCCCCACCAGCTGCCTCTGTCTGCAGGCCTGTGGCCCCACCGTGCACCATGGATGCAGGGAGAACATGTACTTGACCGGGTTCTGCTTCCTGCTGGTCCCAAACCAGAGGTTTCCGGTTCTCCCTTCCCAGAGGTTTCCAGCTGCCCTGCAGGGTGAGTGTTCTGGGCCTCCACGTCTTTTGAGGAGCTCGTACACATCTTACTGGGGGAGAAAGGGTACCAGAGACACTCTTATTAGAGAGCATGAAAAAAGGGGAATCTGGGAAAAAATAGTTACCCCGTGGTGCAGTGGCTCCAAACACCGGTGGAGGAGTCACTACTTGCTTTCACATCCTGTCCCATGGTCATCATGCTGTATGACCTTTCCTGTGACCTTACCCTCTCTGAGCCTCAGTTTCTTTATTTGTCAGATGGGGAAATAGCACACCCAACACTGAAAGTAAAATAAAATGATCCATGGCCAGGGTTCAGGGCCTGGTGTGATTTAGGCCAGTTACTCTTATTTTTAGAGAGAAGGGAATTTATTTTCATTCGCTGTGTCCTGGGATATCTGGGATATAAGCACTTGTTTTGTGCAGCAGTCTGGGAAAGGTTAGCGGGGGTGCACTCTGAGCCATGTGTGCGTGTGTGTATATGTGTGTGTGTGTACACATGCGCACACGGGGTGAGGCACAGGGCATCCCCCTTTCATAGGGATGAAAGAGAAGCTGGTGGAACAGTGAGACTCAGCCTTAAACAGCGGAGGCCACTTTTTAGTTTCACATTTGTTCTGAAGCCCTTGGGGAGACTGCCGGGGTGTCCCTTCCAGCACCTCCATGGGTCTAGATTCCACCCTCAGAGGCCTGAGCACCCATCAGAGCACCCAGGACACCACTCTCTCTGGTGCAGACCTCTGGGGCAGAAAGAGGAAGCTGGGAGGAAGGAATAGAAGGGGATCTCCTCTCCACGAGCTAGAAGAGCTTCCTCTTCTGGGGACAGATTCTGCTTTCACCCAGAAGGGGAGCGGAGGCCTATATTTACATTGAGAGCAGAATATACCCCATGTGTAGCTATTGCCCAGGGTGACATTAAAAATATTTAATGCGGTGGCGCCTGTGGCTCAGTGAGTAGGGCACCGGCACCATATAACGAGGGTGGCGGGTTCAAACCCAGCCCCAGCCAAACTGCAACAACAACAACAAAATAGCCGGGCGTTGTGGCGGGCGCCTGTAGTCCCAGCTACTTGGGAGGCGGAGGCAAGAGACTCGCCTAAGCCTGAGAGCAGGAGGTTGCTGTGAGCTGTGAAGATGCGGAGGTTTCTGTGAGCTGTGACAATGTGAGACTCTGTCTCTAAACAATAAAACTAAAAAATTATTTAATGAAAGTACCATTCAGCCCTGAAGACAGACACTGGCCAGGGGCTAGAACGAGGTCTGTTGTTGCTGGATGGTGGGGATGTTGGGAGGAACCCTGACAGCCAAGGTAAGGAGGAGGAAACCCTCGGCTGCCTACCATCTGGCTTGGAGGAGACGTCACTTTTTTTGGTCACCTAGGCTGGCTGCCCAAAGGGGACAGCTCAGTCATAGTTGTAGGTCTTTATGAGACCTCAACTCATAAAGGCTGAAGGGCTTAGGGAAGGAAGGGGTCCAGGGCACCAACTAGGACTCTGACCATCAGACGAGGGGCTTGGAGGGAGGAAGTACATTGGGGGAGCGACTTCTCCTGGCTAGTGGGCTAAGGTCCCGGGCCCTGGAGTGTCCCTTGGAGGACTGGTGTCATCTCCTTCCCCAGAGTGCCCACAGCAGGAGCAGGACATCGTGTTCCTCATCGATGGCTCAGGCAGCATCTCCTTCAGCGATTTTGCCAAGATGAAGGCATTTGTGGTGGCTGTGATGAGCCAATTCCAGAAGCCTAACACCCAGGTGTGGCCGCAGGGGAGGCAGGCAGGGCTGGGGGGCACAGTCAGGGTCGGTTGGCTGGTGCAGTAGCTCAGCCCCCAGCCCCACGTACTTCTCCCAGTTCTCCCTGATGCAGTTCTCCCACATGTTCTGGACACACTTCACTTTCACCGACTTCATACGCAGCCCAACCCCCCTACGCCTGTTGGATTCTGTGCATCAACTGAAGGGGTCCACGCATACGGCCACAGCCATCCGGATAGTCACGTGAGTCCCAGCTTCTCCCAGGTGCTGTCCTTTGAGGCTCATCTGTCTCCATGAGAAACGGACAGGCAGGGACTGGAATCCAGCCCGTGACACCCTTGCCAAGTGGCAGGCTCCCATGGGGCTGGGGGCCCCGAGGAAGGAGCATCTCCTCAGGTCACGCGGGAGCCAGGGGCAAGTGTGGTTTGGTTCACAGGCCTCTGGGTCCTCTTCTTTCCTGACAGAAATCAACTGTTCACTGCTTCAAGTGGGGCCCGCAAGGATGCCACCAAGATCCTCATTGTCATCACTGATGGTTTAAAAATAGGTGACTCCCTGGCTTATGGTGATGTCATCCCCAAGGCTGAGGCGGCAGGAATCATCCGCTATGCGATCGGGGTAAGGAGGGGCCGGCTGTCCCCATCCCATTCTCTCATTGCTCCCTCTCAAGGCTCCTCCCTTGTCAAGGACAGAAACTCCAGCTCTCTCAGCTCCTGCTGTCTTTGGGATGAAAACTGTCCCAGCCTGGGGACTCAGGATCCTTTTTCCTAAACTCTTTGATGCTGTCTGGGCCTCTTTTTTCCTCATCTGTGCACTGACTACTATAATAATGACCTTGCAGGGTTATTCTGGAGAGTATCAGTATCCTGTATGCACAGGGTATTACATTTATTATTTTTATTGAGTTGATCTTTGTTGGAGACAGGTCGGATCAGCTTTTCAAAACAGAAAGTCCTTGAAAGAATTAGATGACATTGCATCGAAGCCCTCCCAGGAACACATATTTAAAGTGGAGAACTTTGATGCTTTGAGAGATATACAAAAGCGACTGAGGGAGAAGATCTTCGCCATTGAGGGTAAGTCAGAAGCGGCGCTACTCGCTTCGGAAATCCTCGGCCATACGCGCTTTTCCTTTTCTAACCTAGTCCATCATGTCACAGGCACCAACCCTTCCTGTAGATACTGGTCTCCTCTCTATGTTCTCCTGAAGCTGAGGTGCCTTCCTGGACCTGGCGAAGTCCTTCTTCTTCCTAGAACTCTGGTATCATGCCTTCCCCTAGGTACAGAGACCACAAGCAGTAGTTCCTTCGAACTGGAGATGTCCCAGGAGGGCTTCAGTGCCGTGTTCACACCCGTGAGTGGGGCCTCTTCAGGACGGATGGGGAGGAGGGCGGCAGGAGTGCGGCCGGAGAGTGTGAGGGCCAGTGGCAGGCATGTCTCTGGAAGAGGCTGTCTTCTTGCTCCAGCCTGCTCAGCCCTGGAATCCTTTCCTCCCAGGATGGACCAGTTCTGGGGGCTGTGGGGAGCTTTAGTTGGTCTGGAGGTGCCTTCCTGTACCCCCCAAATACGAACCCCACCTTCATCAACATGTCTCAGGAGAATGTGGACATGAGGGACTCTTACCTGGGTGAGAAAAGGCCGGGGGTGGGAGACGAGCTGTCTGGGAGGGGGAGAGGACTGGGGTGGGTGGCTGACATTTGTGCTGAGGCCTGGCCCCCTCAGGTTACTCCACTGAGCTGGCCCTGTGGAAAGGGGTGCAGAGCCTGATCCTGGGGGCCCCCCGCCATCAGCACACCGGGAAGGTTGTCATCTTCACCCAGGCAGCCAGGCAGTGGAGGCCGAAGGCGGAAGTCGCAGGGACCCAGGTTGGGTATGGAGGCAGCAGAGGGGAACGTGAGGGTGGGTGCG
>CAUYON010205927.1:0-33702 GCA_963573935.1 Arctocebus calabarensis | reverse complement strand
GCCATTTTTTGGTTGCAGCCATCATTGTTGTTTGGCAGGCCCAGGCTGGATTCGAACCCGCCAGCTCAGGTGTATGTGACTAGCACCTTAGCCCAGTGAGCCATAGGCGCCGAGCCAAGTTGTTATTATTTTTATTAATATCTATTTATCCTACTATGTTTTAGGCACTATGCTGAGACTTTATATGTTTTATCTCTAATCTTCCCATTAATCGGTCCTGAAAGGTAAATGTTACTATTCCCGTATTTGCACATGAAGGAACTTAGGGTAGTTTAATAAATTGTCCCAAATAGCACACAGATAAGGACTGGTGAAAAGGGGATCCTGACCCAGGTTTGACTCTAAAGGATATTGAGAGTGTCCCCAGTCTTTTTTTCTTTCTGTCCCACATTGAAAGAATGAGTTATCTTGGGTCACACATTAAATACATTAAGGAGAAAGCTCATGGGCCAAAGAAAAGGGCTCTACATACTATTTGGGATATCTGACAGCACAGGATAAGCAAAACAGACCTAAATAACCCACATGTGGCCTGCTGGCTGTTGATTGGACACCTTTGGATCTTTTCGTTATACCAAAAAGAGATTCCATATGAACTTAAATCCCAACTTCTTATTTTTCCTTTCCTAGTATAGTTCCCCAACTTCACCTATTATACACAGAGATTTTCTTGGTCCCTCTGATCCCATAATGTTAGTCCCTTTGCCTTAAATTCACTCAGACCTTTCCTTTTGAGAGTAACAGTAATAGATAGCACTTAAAAAATATTTAGTGGCTCAGTGAGTAGGGCACCAGCCCCATATACCATGGGTGGCGGGTTCAAACCTGGCCCCGGCTGAATTGCAACAACAACAACAAAAAAAAAAAATAGCTGGGCGTTGTGGCGGGTGCCTATAGTCCCAGTTACTTGGGAGGCTAAGACAAGAGAATTGCCTAAGTCCAGAAGCTGGAGGTTGCTGTGAGCTGTGAAGCCATGGCACTCTACCAAGGGTGACAAAGTGAGACTCTGTCTCTAAAAAAAAAAATAATAATAATTTACTCTATATAAGGCACTTGTCTTAGTAGTATACATATAACAACTTATTTAAGCTTCCTAACCCTCTGAGGCAAAGGCTATTACTTGTCCTATCACAGAGATGAGCAAACTGAGGCATGGTCATACCACCACATAATTAATTAGTATCAGTGGGATTTGAACCCAGACAGACTGGCCTTAACACACTGCCTCTTTCATAGTAGCAGAGATGATCAATTCAATGACAGGATGTCTGTAAAAACCTGTCATCTCTTTCCTTACCATGTCATAATGCTCACTGTGGTATGACTTATGGTAAACATGCCACATTCATTGTGACTATAGTTCACTTTTATGGAATGTGAGATAGAAATGGTAACCAGGTATTTTTATATTTACTGTGAAGTGTGACCCCTTGTGTATACCATGTCACCCTAGATAGAGTGCTGTGGTGTCACAGCTCACAGCAACCTCAAACTCTTGGGCATAAGCAATTCTCTTGCCTCAGTCTCCCAAGTATCTGGGACCATAGGCACTTGCCACAATGCCCGGCTATTTTTTTTGTTGTAGTTGTGATTGTTGTTTAGCAGGCCCACGCTGGGTTCAAACCCACCAGCCCTGGTGTATGTGGCTGGTGCCCAACCCCTGAGCTACAGCCGCCAAGCCCAGTTCTTTTCATTTAGTTGTATTGGTCTAGTTTACTTACACTTGACAAGTGTACTTACTTATTATTAAATGTTTAATATCTAAAATGTGGAAAATATTGTTATTCGAACCTTTTCCCATAGCCAAGAGTTTACTAATTGATCCATAAATATATGAAAGTATATTAAATGTTATCACCATTTTAAACATAGAAGATACTATGGCTAGCTATTTAAAAACTTGTCTGAGGCCACAGGGAAGGATTAAATCTTGGAAGCTCTTTTTGACAGTGAACATTAGAATATTACCATTAGCTCAAATCCCACTATGCATAGAAGTCAGATAGCTATGCATAGAAAAAGAGCATTGGATTTCGGGTCAGAAAAGTTTGTTTCTAGTCCTAGGTAAGTAAAATCAGTCCCTTTACCTGTGTTCTGTATCCCCTTCTGTCTTCTCAGGAACCATATGCTATCAATAACCTCTTCATTAGTGTATTTTAAATTTAACTAATCTCCTTATACTAGATGTTCTGTCCACATTTGAATATGAAAAGTCTGTCACCTTAAACACAGAGAGAAAAACATACAGATACCATGAAAACAAAACTAAAACATCCTCCCGGACTTTAATTACTACTTTCTCTCTTCTTTGCAGCCAAAATTCAAAGAGTTAATCTGTAGTTATTGTCTACATTTTTTCTCTTCTATTTATTCCTCAACCCACACTACTCTGGCTTCAATCCATTTCTCCACCAGAATTGTTTTTCTTCAGGTGCCAGTAACTACCATGTTGCTGAATCAAGCAGACTTTTTCAATCCTCATTGTTCTTGACTTCTCAGTAGCATCTTAAAAAAATTTCTACTCAAATACATCCATTCGGAAAAATTTACACATCATGAATGTACATCTTGTTGAATTTTTATGAAGTAAATACTCCCATGTAACCAGCAGCCAAATTAGGAAAGAGAACATTTCTGGCATCCTAGAGGCCCCTTTCATTTTCTCTGTATCCAAGAGGTAAGACTATAGATGTGTTTTACCTGGTTTTGAACATTATATAAATGGAATCATTGGTATGTACTATTTGTCTAGTTCTGTTCTTTCTTCCTACTTGGTCTGAGATAGATCTGTATTCTTATAAGTGTTTACAGCTCGTTCATTTTTATTGCTTTATAACATTCCGTTATGTGGATATTCCACATCATTTATCTGTTCTGTTAATGAGGCAAACATTCATGTAGTTTCTACTTCTGGCTAATTTAAGTACTTTCCAGCAGTATTTGACCCTGTTGAAAACTCTTTCCTGAAACACTCATCTCTTGACTCCCAGGACACCTTTTTCTCCCATTTCTTTCCTTGCCTCTCTGGTGCTCCTTCTTCTGTTTCATTTCCAAGCTCATCCTCTGTTGCCTAATCATTCAACATAGGAATTCTTCAGGAATCTGTTCCATGTACTCATATGTCTCACTTTTAGAATGTTCTTCCTAGGTATTCTTTATCTTCACTTCTCTAGTTTAAATCATTACCTGTGTGATGATGACTAACAAATTTCTTTTTCTAGCCTGGTCATCCCATGTCAGATCTAGAACTTTCTTATTGTCCCAAAGGATTTTAAATTCAATATATCCCAAGCTGAATTTTTGTTCCTCTCTGGTCATACCTGATCCTCTTCTGATGTTTTGTAATTCCATAACTGGCATCATCCATCCAGTTCTAGGAGTCAGAGAGGACTTATTCTTCAGATCTTTCTCCCTCTCTTGCTGCCTTTATCCAGCTCATCATTAATTCCTGTCAGTTCCTACGTGTCTCCTATTCCTTTCATTGCTGCTCATTTCCAAAGCACCTACCCTAATGTAAGCTAACAAGTTTTTGAATCTGGACTATTTCTTGCCAAGAACTCCAAGCTGTGCTCTCCCATATCCATTCAACTTCCCTTCAATCACCTCTCTGTATTCCATCAGAATAATCCTTTTTAAAAAGATATAAATCTTAATCAAGCAGTCTCCCTGCTTAAATCTTCCCAGATAAAACCCAAACTCCTTAACGTGACCAACTGCATAGTCTTAATTCTTGCTTACTTCTTTAGTATTATATTTTACTACTTTTTGTTCTCTGTTCTCTAGCTATCCTGGTATCTGCAGATTTCTGATCTATCATCAGTGGGCCTTTCCTCTTCCTCCCTGATGTCTCCTGTATAATTCTAATTCATTCTTCTGACTCACATGCATTCTTCTAACCATTTCTTCATGGAAGTTGTTCTTTCATTTACCACAGTTGTGATTTTATATTTTATTTAAGTGATGATTTTCCCCCTTATATAAGTTCCAAAGGGCAGATGTCTATTTGTGTCCACCATTGCAGACGTGATGCCTTCAGATATCATTTGAATGAGCAAAACTCTCTAAGCTTCAGTTTTCCATTTTCATAACTATGTAACATTGTTGTAAGTTTTAGATACTATATGTGGAAACACTTCAAAATACAACCCACTAAGGAAATGTGAGGAATCATTATCATTATACCCAAGCAGATAGAATCCTGCAATTAAAGACTATAATTCCTTTATTTCATATTAACCTTGAAATTATGGAAATAAATAACCAAAATTATTGTGGTTTCAGTTCTCATACCTTTCCCTTTTAGTTCTACCATTCTTGCCATAGTTCAGGCTCTCCCTCATTTTCTTCTGATTTCCCTCTTTCAGGTCTCTCTCTCTTGCTCCCGTCACTCCATTCTCTAGAATTTCTAGAGTGTGAGTTAACTTTGTTAAATACATTTGCATGATATTACTGCTTGCTTCAAATCTCTTAGTGGTTTTGGTTGCCTACAGGATAATGTCTAAGCTCCTTAATAGGTCATATTTGACCCTTCATGATCTGACCCTGTGCCTCATTTTCCACTTAAGTTTTCCTAACCATTTTGCACCTTTCCTGTCCTCCAACCTCTCTGAACTTGTTTCATAGATGTGTTATATCTTCTTTCTTGCTGTTGCTCCTATCATTTCCTTTTCTTCAAAGGTGCTTACACTCCTCCTGCCCTACTCCTTAGTCAACTCATCATTTTAATATTCAGCCAGGTGGTCTTTTCTGACATTTCCCTTGAATTCTTCAGGCAAAGTTAGACATTTCCTGACCTTGTGCTCCCAAACATCTATACAGAACCTACCACATTGTTAAAATTAGTTATTTCTAACTCTTTGTTAATAAGTTCATTCATAGCTTGTTGAACATCTCAAAGGCAGGAATAAAGTTATTTTTATTTCTCTATCCTTAGGTACATAGCAAGTACTTAGTATTTATTGATAGGATGATTTAAAGGAAAAGAGTAACCAGAAAAAATGAAGATTGGCCAGATTTTAAGGTGTGAAAAGTTATGTGGGGTCAAATTCTTGCTGTCATAGTGGACTCTATGTATTATTCTTGTTAAGACCAAGGTCAGCTGCAGGATTCTGGTACTATATAAAGAGGGAGTTAAATCACATTTCATGTTGGCTGAGATAAACATGTTTATGTTGCACATTTACTTATTATGTGGCACTTGGATTTTACTTTGGGGTCATACAAAGTAAATATAAATCACACAAGGTAAATACATATGAGAAGTTAAAGATATGATAATGTTGACCGTTATTTATTTAAGCCTAGTAAATTTGGAAGAAATAAAACCAATCATCTGGTTTTTTTGTTTTGGTTTTCTTTTTCATATGCTGAAGCCTAGCCCTCTATTTTTCATCTTTGGCATCCTTTCAAATACTAGCAATTCTCAACCTGTGGGTCACAGCCCACAGGAACTGTATTAAAGGCTCGCGGCATTAGGAAGGTTGAGAGCCACTGGTATAGACTAACTCATTTTTTCATAGTCTGTTTAATTAGGCGGAAGAGTTAATTGGTTTGGGGGTTTTTGTTTGTTTTTATTTTTTATTTCAATTTTTTACAAATAAGAAAACAGATTTAGAGAGGTAAGTGACTTTAACAAAAACACTACCAAGTTTCAAAGGTATGTCTGAACCAGAGCTGGTTATTTCTTTTTTTTTCCTGCAGTTTTTTTTTTTTGGCTGGGGCCGGGTTTGAACCCACCACCTCCAGTAAATGCGGCTGGCGCCCTACTCCTTTGAGCTTCAGGCACTGCCCTAGAGTCGGTCATTTCTGACTTGTCTGATTGCCTCCCACAGAACTACTTTGCTTTTCGGTTGGCTATACCAGCATATAGTACCTTATATGTTTTGATCCGTGAGAAATTTTAACCTGGGTCAAAAGTTTTGGAAATTCCCTAACTATAGTCAACATGGAACATTGTCTCTCATATGTCAGAGTTTCAGTGAATGACTATAATCTAGCAAAATCTTCAAGTGTTTACTTGTTAAGGCCTGGTTCAAGCATGGTACATTTATTGAGCTAGTTGATCCTGAAGCTGTGAGGACATGAGGCTTAATATAGGTAAAATTCAGTAAAATCAGGACCTAATAAAAATACGGTCAGAGCTTCCAGTGGTTCTCCATTGCCCTTAGGATAATATTTAAGTTCCTTCCGGGGGCAGATTTCACCCTTCGTAATCTGACCTATATACTTCTACCTATGTTCCTCACCATTTTGCACATTACCTTGGAGGAGAAGAGTAACCAGAGGCAACAGGGACTTGTCGGATTTTAAGGCGTGAAGAGGTTGTATGGGGTCAAATTCATGTTATCATAGTGGATTCTTTATACTGGTATTGTAAGCCAGAAGTAAACACGGTAAAAGCACATTTATAACTGAAGATTTGGTCTTGATTTTCTGTGGATATGTTGTGATTATAAAGTAAGGCAGTATGATATTAATATTAATGAGCCCTAGGGGCAGAGACTAGGGTACAGTATGAGATTACCAAATCCAAGAGGATGAGGGATGAGTACCAGATCTTAGAGGATTTGGGGGGATGAGGGTAGAGTCTAGAAGAAGCTCCAGGTTTCTTCCCACTTGTGCCCAAATATGTACAGTCATATGTACTATCAAGTGCTCCTTGGGAAAGCAAGATTTTCCTTCTCACCTTGTCCCCAGGGACATCCCACTCTAGTGGAGAGTAGGTAATAGTAGGTATCCAGTAAGTATTGGAACCCTCCCTGTTCCTCTTCACTATCCCCCACACCCTAAGTCCAAGGTTTCCCTTAACTCTAAATGTTCTGATTCTATACATTATTCTTTAGCAAATGAAATTAATTAAAAATAGGTAAATTTCAAATAAATTAAGACCCCAGAAGAAAACTATATTCTAAGGTCTTTTAAAAAATAAATCTTAGATTAATTTTGAAGTCATCTTTTTCTCTCATTTTGCCGAGAGATTGCATTTTATTATATTTTATTTTTGAAGGAAGGTTTCTAACATTCCTGTATGTTGATCAAAATAATATATAAAATGATTTATCCCCATCTCTAGAACATGTTTTTCATGTTTTAGTTTTTGTTACAAACATTAAAATTTTTTTCTTCTTCAATGTTAATAATTTATTCAGTTAAAGTTTTGACTAGTTTTTTTTGCAAAATTAGTACAGACTTTAGTACAAAAAAAAATTTCTGCCTGTTTTGAAGAGTTGACACTTAACAGCTTTCATTTTACACTAAATTTGTGGTAGCAACATAAATAAATGCTACAGGTATATGTCTGCCCCCACAGAAGACATGCTTGATTTGAGAATAATAGATCATTACTTTACCATATCTCAAAATATTTTTGAAAAATGATCATTAGATCTGAAGATTTTCTCATTTTGCTTTTTGTTTTGATTTTTAATATAATAGATAATTCTGGGCATGCATAAGTATGAGCCAGTAACTAAACATATGCACATGTATACGGAGTAATTATTTACTGTTTCCTATATTTACTTGAGTGGGAGTTCCAAAAGTTACAATTAGTAGTATAATAATGCCAAATACATTTTTCTTATGTGAGACATTTAAAGTATGTTGGTGTAGTTTCATGTTTAATACACATTGTTAAATAGTTTCTAATATCAATCTGAAAATGTTTTTATTAGCTACATTATGCATCCTCAGAAATTTAAGAGCTGTAATATCTTACAAAGACTTGAAATGACATTTAGATTATTCTAATTCCCGTGAAGTCTACAGAAATGAAACATTTAGAATGTAAAGATAATTATACCAAAACATTAAATATGAAATAAAACTAGTATGCATTTATCAAAAAAAAGCAAATATATGTCGATGTTTAATTTGAGTGGTTTGTATCTATATTTTGCTTATTTTGTTTGGTGGTTTCAAGTCATCAGTGACTACCAAATTAAATTTAACATGCCATCTCATGTCAGAATACTTTTGAACATTAATACTTTTTGCTCAGGCTCAGAGATCAACCAGTTATTTAAACTCTAATGATAGTTTTTAATATTTATCTCACTTTATTTTGGAGTGGTTTCCATGTCTTGAGTTGTAGGACTAGATAGATTATAATTTTCTGGAAAATTGCAAGTCTTTTGTATTTTAGCAAGGAAAATAGGGACAGTACTCATTTAAATTAAAGCAGTAGACATTGGGCGGCCCCTGTGGCTCATCGAGTAGGCTGCTGGCCCCATATACCGAAGGTGGCGGGTTCAAACCCAGCCTCGGCCAAATTGCAAAACAGAAAAAATAGGCAGGCGTTGTGGCGGGCGCCTGTAGTCCCAGCTACTCGGGAGGCTGAGGCAAGAGAATCGCCTAAGCCCAGGAGCTGGGGGTTGCTGTGAGCTGTGTGACACCACGGCACTCTACCGAGGGTGATAAAGTACGACTCTGTGTCTACGAAAAAAAAACAGTAGACATTTGTTCTGTGACTAGCCTATGCAAAGCAATCTTCTAAACCCTGTGTCAGCTAAAAATGAGAACGTAAGATCCAGGTTAGGTCCCCAAGGACCTTAGAGTCACCTAAACACAAGCACAGCTACAGTTGTGGTTCTTTTAAATCACAAACCAAAAATTCTAGAGGTTCACAGTAAGGTTTATAGTAATTGAGCAGAAAGTGAAAAATCACTTGGCTGGGGTGGGCCAGCAAGGATTAACCAGCAAGGTGACTTTTTTTTTTCCTTAGTTGTAGGTAGTACTCATTTATGCTGGTTTGTCTAATTTGCTTTAGTTAATTCAGAGTCTATTTTTCCTGGGAAGAAAAGCCACAACAAGATGCTCAGCAGCACTGTGTCCATGTGCTGAGACCCAACTTGTTAGCATAACTGCCCAAGTTTTGCCAAGGAATTAGATATTGCTGGAAAAATATCCAGAGCTCCTACATTTGCTATCCAAGGAGTTCCACAGTTCTGTGGGGTAAATGGCATCTCGCTATTGACTAGACATGTGCCAAATGGCTGCTTGATACTCTTCATGCATACAAAACAGGCTTGAGATGTATCCTTGCGTATTTGGAGGTTCTGTGTTATGATGAACTGAAATCTCCACTGATTAATACAGTAGCTCTCTACAATAATGAGATTTTTCTAGTAACAGAACCTTTTCGTCAAACTTAAAATAAGGAACTGGCTTAAAGTAAAAGTGCCTTTATAACTGAAAGTTTGGTTTTGATTCTGTGTGAATGGCAAAGGGCTTTTGTTTTGATAAGATCCTGACTCATACAGTCAATATTTCTTATGTTGACTGAAAATGCTTTTGTTAATAAGTGACTTTATAAATATTAAAAAAAATATTTTGAGAAAAATTCTGTATTTTCACTGCACCTTTAATGGTTTTTTAATTTGTCAAACTGTTGAGATAGTGAATTTATGTTGCCATACCAAGATTACCATAAAACTGTTTCATTCACCAGTGGGTGTGATTGTCTTCAAACAAGCAAGTAATTTCTTCTGTTGAATTTCCTGTTTGGTGTCATTATTTTGTCCTTTGCTTTTCTTGAGTGTTTCATACTTTTAGATTCTGTTTCAAAGCCAGTCTCTATGAGCTCTGGATTGTGTCTTCAAGCAGCCTCTGAGAGAGAGAGCGAGCGTGTGTGTGTGTGTGTGTGTCTGAGAGAGAGTGAGAGAGAGATACTGAATTCCTATTAACTCTGAAACTTTGATCAGGTAATGGACACTGGGCATTGTAAATCAAACTGTGCACATTGTGGCAGATACAGATCCATTCACTGTTCTTTTGCTAAAGCATGTTGGTATGGATTGTGATGTAGACATATTCCCCTGCTTTCTGGATCCTCATCTAAAGAGCAGCAGCAAATAGTGAAATATCCAGAGCTTAGCCATCATCATTCCATGTTTCCTGAGTTTAAATTGAAGTAAAAGTAGAGTAAAAGACCATTTTATTTATTTTTTAAATCCCCTATCAGCAGAAAGTAATTAACTCAAGATCCACAATTAGCCTCACAGCAGTCCATATTAACCACCTCCAACCGTCTTAGGTCTTTCAAAAGTGGCATGATTTTGAGATTATTTTGTGAAACAGAGAAGCTCATAATAACTGGCTTAAAAACATTTAAGTGTGTGAGGTTTTCCTTCTTTACAGAGAGTGTTAATATTTACACTCTCTAATGGTCATTTTCTGGTTTGCAAGTTGGAAAAAACAAATATTAGAAGAGAATGCTTTTGTACTACCTAGTGTAAAACTGTATCTTTGGTAAATCTAGAAGTAGCTGCTTTGCTTTAAACTGGAAATTTTATTATTTAAGTAGTTACTTGACAAAGAAGCATTAACAAAATCAACCAAATATTCAAGCACATTGAGTAAAACCTAAAAGGCCTGCTCATCACCTTGCTGGTTGGTAAAGTAATTGTTGGTTCTGCCTTGTTTACCTTTTTGGTTTTGTTTTGTTTTAAAAGGAATATCATCTGTATAGCATTCCTGAATAAATCGGATACTGCACAAAACTTAACCCTGGGAATCTATTTACTGGCTCTCTGAATTTTTTTGTGCAACCTGCTTTTACAGGTTTAAATTACATTTTGTGACACTGTTTTTGTGGTTGAATTAGAAACTTTTTTTTTAAGTTAAACCTGTGATAAGTAATTGTCACAGTTAACGCCCTGGTACAATACTAATTTGAAGTGACATGTCCGTACTGGCCCTCAGTAACATGAAGAAGCCTAACAGGTGTGAGGGGTGTGGCTTCCCATGGGCTCTGTTGAACTTCTAACCAGAGAAAAATAGCAGAAAAAGTGAAATGAACCTTGAATAAAGCTGTCAGCAGTAATTATCTCAGCAACACTTTGTGCGGAGATAAAATAAGCACTGATGCTTTTATAACCTGAACACACTGCATCCAAGATAGATTTTTCACTCATTTCTTATAAACTTCTGAATATTTTCAAGTGATATTCTCATAGAATGATGACAATTTACAAAATAGAAATTTGGTGAAACCATGCTTTTATTTTTATTTTAACACTTGATTTCTTTTTGGTATTTGTTTGTTAAGTAATTTGGGTAGCAGAAAATGTTTTTCATGTTTGGTAACAGAAAACTTCTTTCTTAGCAAAGTTTTACTAAGGCATTATGCTAGGAAATCTCAAATAATATATATAGAAAATTATATTCTTTTCTGGGAAAAGATACTTTCAGAATTAGAAAAATACTTGAAAGGTTGATTTTTAGTTACTTTGAGAAGTGTTCAGGGCATTGGACTGACTGATATGAAATACAGGAGCACATATATGAGTAAACTGCGTGAGCGGCAAGCCATCATATGAATGCTGCATTTAAGTGAAGTAGAAACCAGGAAAGATTTGGTGAATCTCCAAGCAAGCAATCCATTGTCATTTTCTTTGATAGGTTTAATTTATTTGAGAAAATTATTCAAATGGCATGATGACTAGATTTCTTTAACCTGAGAAGTATAAAGAAGTTAAAGTGAAATATTCCTCTACTAATTTCCTGGCTATAGAAGCTAACTATGCAAAAAACATATGAGATTTTGTAACATAAGTTATTCTCTTTATTCATTTCATCCTCTTTATGTTGCCTTAACATATATTATATATTTTAGTTAATCTCATGACTTAACCTTATTTTCCCCATACTTCAGTTTTATCATGTTCTTGTACCCTGAAAATTAGAGATTTAACAAGCTATCAAGTTAGGTTCACTTTTCAGGTGAGGTGATGTCATTTAAGTCAAGTTAGTTCTAATTCTGTTATTTATTAGCTGTATGATTTCGAGTAAAAATGTGAATTTAATTTTTCTTGTCTGTGGAATGGTAACATGGCAATGTGGCAGGTTCATTCTAAGAGGGGATAATAAAGATAAGGCATAGTAGCATAAAATGAGAGTTAGCATGAGGCCAGGTGCTCACGTCTGTAATCCTAGTATTCTGGGAGGCCGAGGTGGGTGGATTGCCTGAGTTCACAGGTTCGAGACCAGCCTGAGCCAGAGCAAGACCCCTTCTCTAAAAAATAGAGAGGTGTAGGGCGGCGCCTGTGGCTAAAGGAATAGGGCACCGGCCCCATATACCGGTGGTGGCAGGCACCTGTAGTCCCAGCTACTTGGGAGGCTGAGGCAAGTGAATCACTTGAGCCCAAGTGTTTGAGGTTGCTGTGAGCTATGACAGGACAGCACTCTACCAAAGGTCTCACTTTGTCTCAAAAAAAAAAAAAGTTAGCGTAGTCTATACTTTATTCACAAATCTATATAGCTTAGAAGACCACTAGCTTTATCAAAGCAGAAATTGTTTGCCTTGGCTGTATGCCTAGCACTCAGCCAAGTTCTTGGCATGTTATGATTGCTCATTAGCAGTTAAGTGCATGAATAATAGTATTTTGCACTCAACTTAAACCAAATTTGGTACTTACAGTCTGTTCCCTCAGAATTATATAGCAAAATTTATATCACATAGGTAACTAGATAATAGATAGATAAAGCTACATTAGAAATCTTTACAAAGGAGGAAATTGAGGCAGTTTCCAAAGTCCAATAGCTATTCCATTTTGAGATAAGATTCCTCCTTCAGTAAGATACTATCATTTCCCTGCCCTCCTAGAATGATAGGTCTCCTGACCCACTGTACTCATTAAATCCTTAATGAACAGAAATACCATACAGGGCTATGGCCTAGGAAGACTTCCACAAATGTAATTTTAATGCCTAGGAATTTGGCTTTCCTCTCAGTTGGGTCCAGCTTCTGGCCCACCCATGTAAAATCTCTGCTTGTGACATCTCCACTGCCTCTGCATACTCAGCTTCCACCTGGGATTCTGATCCTCCCCTCAGGAACTAGCTGAACAAAAGCAGCTTATTTTCTGAAAGATTTGTCTCAAATCACTCACACTTCGTGAGCACCCAGTGTCTGCATGTCACTGGGTGTGATTGACTACCGACACCTCAAGTGTTTTGGAGACAGAAAATTTTGAGGTGGGGAGATTATAACAAGGCTTTCAAGAAGAGATTGAGCTGAGTTATGAAGAAGTTTTCACTTGTCTCATATGAGTCTCACATACTTTTGAAGTGGGCAGGTGGAAAAGAATGGTAAGGAAAACTTAAGCAAGAGGAATAGAATGAGCAAAAGCCAAGGAGTAGGCAAGTGTAAGGCCTTGAATCAGACCTGACCAAACAGACCTGTATATAGTGTACAAAAGTAGTGAGAGGTAATATGTGGTAAATTGGGCCAGGTTATGGCCTTAAACTTGAACTGAAAAAAATTATTCCAGGTGCGAGAAAAGAACTTGGAAACCATCTAGTCCACAATTTTTCATTTTACAGGGTGTAAAACTGAGAGAAGAGAGTTGAGCAAGGGCCAATAATGAATGAGAGGCAGATTTAGGATTTTTATCCCAGGCCCTTTGATCTAAGTACAGTATACTTTTCATGTATTAGCCCACCAATGTTTTTACACTCGTGAAATCATATTACAGGTAGTATAGATAGGAGAAAGGAGTCATAAAAAGGTACCACGCAGCCTAAAGATGTAAAGGACATACTTGTTTTACTTTAACGGTGGTAACAGAAAAAAATACAGCTTTCAGATGTGAAGTATATTTAAACCGGGGAGCTGAGTGTTCTCAGAAGGCGTAATTGGTCTCTCAAAGTCACTGCAGCATACAAGGACGCCCCTTTGCTTTGGCCCCTGTTATCCTATTGTCCTATCTTGTAGTTTTGGTTAAATTCATCCCACAGGAATTTAATGGGAAACTTGTAGTAAGTTCCACTTTTGGACATCGCTTTGTAACATACTCTTTTAAAAATTCCAGTCATAAACAGATAGTGATCAATGTTAGAGATGCGCCCTTAGAAGCTCTCAGAGCTACAATATATCTAAACAAACATACTTTCCACAGGGTTACGTTGGCAAGAATGTTAAGTGAGAAAAGATGAGAAACCCTTAAATGATTTATACAAACTTTGTTCAGTTAAGAAGACAATTAATTAAATATTAGTCAACATCTTTTGGATATCTTTGGTATAGGTAAGATCGACTGATGTACTGTATTTGGCTGCTCTGTGTATATTAAAACACACAGAAATAAAGTTAAATGTACTCGACATAGTTGGTAGATAGCACTTAAATGATACCAGTGCTGTCATCTTGACTTAGACTCTTAGTCAGAAATAATTGGGCATTGAAACTGAAAACACCTGACAAGGAGCCAAAGATTAAGTGTTTCATGGTTTTTGTTTTTTTTTTAAAGTTAGAAAATTAAGTGCACTCTGCTAGGCCCTTATCTTTTTATTGCTGTCAACATAGATATATATTATTTCCATTTCTCAGATGAGAAAACAAGAGGTCTTATAAGGTAAGCAGCTTCCCTGGGAAATGACACTAAATATCAAAGGAAAGGGTCCAAGGCCACCATGTCAATATCCAAAGGCCTGACATCTGATAAGAACTTAATAAATATTTATTGAGTGATTAAATTACAGACTCTGAGTAATTGTATCTGGTTAGTATAACTTAGCAACTAGCTCTAAATTAATCAGGTAATTTGAGGAGGAAGGGTAGAGTTAAAGAGAAATCTGCATGTGTTTCAGATGTTTCTCTCTCGAATTTTTTTTTTATTCAGAATTTATTGAAAGATATGAAAAAGCTCTACAAAAGTCAAGACAAGGCTTAACAATAGAGAGTTGGTGGAAATGATTCACCCTCCTCTTGAGTCTTATTGAAATATGTTTAATATGTTCTTTTCCTTCTTCTGCCCTCCACTAGAGGGTGCTCATAAGCAATTAAATAACATAAGTAGTAGAGACAGGAACTGAGAAATAAGGACCATTTTAATTCACAGCATGGATCACTGGCCTCTGTGCAAAAGGGATGACTTTATTCAAAATTCTTAGTTCAACTGAAATTGCTTTGGCTTAAAGTTGCATTGTAAATAACATCTTGTCCACCTGCCTGAGGGGTAGCTTTTTTTTTTTTTTTTTTTTTTGGAGTTTGTGGCCAGGGCTGGGTTTGAACCCACCACCTATGGCATATGGGGCTGGCGCCCTACTCCTTTGAGTCACAGGTGCCGCCCAGGGTAGCATTTTTATATAGGTAAACCCGACCATTCTCTCCAAATAGGTATTTAAGAGACTATGCTGCAAGACAGTGTAAGAGAGCTAAATTTTTCATTGTATAACTTAATGCTCTTTAGAAGTAGTCAGAAATTCTGAAGTACTTCATGTATACTAAAGTGTACATCTTTCGTATATTCGCCTTATCTATAAATAATAAAATCCAAGAATATTGTGATGTCTGTATATTTAGCCAATCAAAGTATATCTGTTTAGAAATTTTGCTAGTTCTTTTGCAGTGAGCAACTCTTTACTTTCTTATTTAATAATCTGGTTTTAGAGACTAAGATGGCACTATAATAAAAAATTGTGAACCATCTCTTTTTGATAAAAAAACTAAAAATAATGTACTAGTATGGGGAAGCATTAACGTGGACATTTATAATGGGGGAAAGTAGCATCACGTGATTCTCTTTGATTTTGAGAGTCCCACCAGATTCAAAGAAAGAAACAAACCAAAAAAAGCAAGCCAAGAGCATTTAAAATTATTTTTATGTATATTCCCAAAAATTTTTTTAAAGAAAAGTTGAGATAGTTACACCAAGATAATTACAGGAATTTTGCAACTAACTGTAACATCTTTATAAAAACATGAAGTTATTAGTAGAAAGACCAAGATGAGGAGTCAAGAGAACATGCTTAGCTGTCATTAAATGAACATGAAACTTGGGGCAAACAACTTTACCTCTCCACACCTAGTTTTCTTTCCCTGTTAAGTGAGAGAACTGTATTAGATCTGATAAGAAGAAACTGCCTTTCATTTAGAATCTGTTGGGGATGGTGGAACTACTGAAAGTAGAAGTTGAAGAGTAGGCTGCTCATACCTTCTCTGATATCTTATCTCTGGAAATTCTCCTTAACTAGTTTAGAAGCGGATAGGGGATGATTGGCAGGGAAGGATATGGCAGCAGCACTTAAATAGCTAAGTGGTCTTGAGGATCTGTGGTCTCCTAGTTGAGATATTAGCAATTAATGAATTCTGAGGAGCCTTCCATCTCTAACGTCTTGAGTCTAAAAGGAAGTCATCTATAGCAGCCACCCTTGTTTTTCTTCCATCTCTGTTGCTTACATGGTAGCATTTGTGTTGATGTTTATAGCGAAAAGCCTCAGAATTTGTTACTGTTTGTATTTATTTCATTAAACTCTATCAACTCGCTAAATCAATTGAGGGACTATAACACAGCAAGGCCAGGCAGAGAAAATAGTTTTCTGAGCTATTTACACAGGAGTTTGTAGATAATTGATCTTGACCTGCACATCTCTTTTAATATTTATGCCATTGGTTCCAGAATGTTATTAGTCACTTCCTTTTTAACAGTGTGCTTTTTTTGTGAAGTGACTAAACTGCTATTTAACCCTGCTACAAGAATGTGGCAATGGGCTAGTCCAGACAAGTGGATGTACACTTGGTAACTAGCATTCTTAATAAGCTTGCTTGAACCTGCCACAAATTAAAGCTCTGGGTGACTTTTCTAGCACATAAGTGACTTTAAAAAGAAAAAAAGGAAAGTAGGGGAAAGAGGGAGGAAAAACCTTAGATTGTAAATAAGCTTTTTTGATTTGTACTTTGGTTGGGAGTAAATGAAATTTTAGCCTCATGACTCAGTTTGGTTTAAAACTCCTTCAGTAATCTGTTTAAGCGAACAGTGAGCATCTGAAAATTTTAAAATAGATTTTCCAACAGTCACATTCAGGACTCCTTATTCTTCAAAGGCTTTGTGTTAGAAATGTGATACAGTAAGAAAAACGCCTGTGGCCTTTGGAGTTAAATTTGGTTTGCCACTTAGTAGCTGATTTATCTTGAACAGGTTACTCTACCACTCTAAGCCTGTTTTGTGGTTTGTACAATCATAATAATCTTCAATTTATAGAGTCGTCATTTATGATAAACACATGTTAAGTACTTACTATGTATGCCTGATGAATTGGTGGTTTCCAGTAGCTATTTTAGTTAAGCCAAAGAAAGTAACCTCATCTTTAAAATAGGATTATAATCCTTACCTGGTAGGGTTATTGTGAGAATTAAGTGGAGTAATGCATATAAAGTACTTCATGTAATAGCGAAACATATTAACCTCTTTTTTTTTTTTTTTTTTTTTTAGACAGAGTCTTACTCTTTTGCCCAGGCTAGACTGCTGTGGCATCAGCCTAGCTCACAACAATCTCAAACTCCTGAGCTCAAGCGATCCTCCTATCTCAGCCTTGAGTGGTTGGGTATAGGTATCTGCCACACGGCCCAACTGATTTTTCTATTTTTAGTAGAGATGGGGTCTTGCTCTTGCTTAGGCTGACCTCAAACTCCTGAACTCCCACTTCTGCCTTCCAGAGTGCTAGGATTACAGGAATAAGCCACCATGCCCAGCCTCATATTGAATAACAACTATTATTAAATATTTTTTAAAAATACCAAGTGTTTTCATGGGTGTATGTATACACATGTCAAAACTTATCAAATTGTAAACAAACGTATAGTTTATTGTAGGTCTATACTTTAATAAAGCAACACTCAGTGCTGTTAATATATACTTTTTACCTTTGTATTATGTATTATACTGATTTTATTCAATGCTAATACCCAGTAGCATTCCCAAACCAGAATGGAATTATTTTGGTACCTTGTTAGAATGATGACAAGCTTGAGATATGGTTTTTAAAAAACTTTTCTTACATTAGTGTCTTTTTTTGTGTGTGTGACAGAGTCTTACTCTGTCGCCCTGGGTAAAGTGCCGTGGCGTCATATCTCAAACTCTTGGGCTTAAGTGATCCTCTTGTCTCAGCCTTCCAAGTAGCTGGGACTTGCGGTACCCGCCAGAACGCCAGGTTAGATTTTTTTATTTTTAGTACAGCCATGATCTTGCTCTCACTCAGGTGATACACCTGCCTTGGCCTCCCAGAGTGCTAGGATTACAGGAATGAACCACTGTGCCCGGCCCATATTGGTCTTCTTTTTAAAACACAAGGGCATCATATTTTACAAGCTGATTGAAGAAAAGAAATACAAATAGTAAAGCCATAGTTTCAGACTTGTTTAGTTGTACTACTGCTCCATGACAAGAAGCCTGCTGTTGTTTAACTGAATCCCCTGGGTGATATATTAAGATCACAGCCCGTTAGATCTTACGAGGATCTGAGGGGTCATTTGGTATCCCATAACTCAGATCTTCTAAATTGCAGTGTAGGTTCTTAAAATATCTTAGTTTGTGCCATTAGTAATTAGACAGAAAGACAGACTGCAAGCTTGTATTTGGGAGAAAATTAAAATTTGGCAATGAAATAAAAAATACTTTAAGGACTAATTCACAGTCCTTCATTGAGGGCCACAGCTAAAAAAATAATACTATGTTTTATTAAAAACTTGTGAGAAATAGTGATTGATCAGTCTCGATGGTTTACAGGAGTTTTCTTTTGCATATTTTCTTAATATTTTATTTCAATATGTTTATAAAAAAATTGTGTGCTTTGTTAGTTATATAAGAGGCAACATTGAAAAGATTCTAAAATTTCACATAAGTGCTTTTTGGCTTGTCTGTCCTTTTGAATAATAGTAATTATTATTCATGAAGATGAGTTGCATCTGTACACATTGCATGGTTTAGCAGTTCATAAGTTTTTGGTCTCAGGATCCCTTTGCAGTTATAAAAAAGTCATCAAAGACCTCAAAGAGCTTTTGTTTATATGGATTATATTCACTGACATTTACCATTTTGAAAATTAGTATTGAGAAAAAATATTTAATTAAGATAATAAAGCCATTACATGTTAATATAAATAGCATTTTTAGAAAAAGTATTTGTATTTTCTAAAAATTTAGTGAATAATAGCTTGAGATTGTTTTCACACTTTTGCACATCTGTTTAATGTCTGGCTTAATAGAAGACAGTTGGATTCTCAGATCTTTCTTACGCATTCAACTGTCATAATATATTGTTTTGGTTGAAGTATATGAAGAAATCTGGCCTGACACAGAATTGTGTTTGGAAAAAGGAAGGGTATTTTAATTGTATTTCCAGATAATTGTAGAAATTCTTTAATACTGAAGTAGAATTTGACGATACTTGGGAGTTTTCTAAAAGTTAGTTTCACTGCGCATCTTAAGCCAGCATGCTTAAGTACAGAATACTTTTTATACTTTGATATAGTAAGATACATCGGTTTGCCCCACACTTTGAATAGAAATTTTACCCATGCATAATTTTATAGCATCATGCATTCACTGTTTCTTTGAAGAATATTGGTCCTCTAAGTTATACAGATTTTTTTAATATTAGCACATTTCATTATATGATGTAAAAAAAAAAATTGTATTTGTTAATAGTACCACCACCAATCTCATTAGAAAAGTCTTTAAGCACTGAAAAGCTTTCAAGTTAATGATAGCTGATCATTTTTTTAATTTTTAATTTTTACTTGAAAACTCAAATTTTATCATTGGCAATAAATACTGTCAGACTTGTTCCTTGAAATAGTAGGTTCCCTTCATTCATTTTGGAGAAAAAAACCTGCCGGATACAGATAGGGTATCACTAATCCAAAAATTCAAAATCCAAAACTTTTTGAGCACCAACATCATTTCAGATTTTAGGATCTGGGACTATTATGATTGTATATTCCAAAATCCAACCACTTCTGGTCCCAAAAATTGTGGATAAGGGATACTCAACCTATACCCAGATCCCAATAACCAGTTGTCTGCCAGTCATTTGTTTAAGTACTAATGGAGTTCCATGATAAGAGTGCTGTTTCAGCATACAACTACTTTTTCCTCAACACAGTCATCATGCTTTGGTATGAAGCATAAGTGCTTTATGCATATTTCACATTTACCACATAGAATTTTAAAAGACATGTATTCAAAAGTCAAAATTTAATGAAAATTAATAACTTTTATTTATTCAACAGGGGCATTTTTAAGTGAAACTGATAATTTTGCAGTGAGTAAATGGCAGTGGAGATTTCAGCATGAGTTTGATGTCATTACTTTGATTTGAGGTAGCAGTAAATTTACCCACCATTGCTTTTTTAACATCAGTATAAAAATACAGTGAAAAAAGTCAAATGCCATCTAAGTATTATTATGAAATAATATTGACCTTGTGGAACTCAAGAACTGTTTGTTTATAGATCATACTTTGAGAATCCTTGGCATAGTATGTTCTTAAGTAAATACCTTACGTAAGAAGTAAAGAAAAACTTCAAATGAGCTTTAAGAGTGCATATTCACTCACTAATAGAATATGTACCATGTGGCAAGTGTATTCTGTTTTATGCCGTCTTCACAGAAAGCTGTTCAGAAAAGTAATGTCAGTTTTTATAGAAGAGGAAACTTAGGTCTAAGATGTAAAATATGGATTGAAGTGAGTAATAGGAAAGAATTTGAACTTAGGACACTGACTTCTAATGTCCATGTCCATACCATACTCAGCTGTTTCTTTCCTAAATAGAGTTATTTTAGCAATCAATAAGAACTTAATAAGTACCTTCCTTTTCCTTGGATTACTTTTTAACATATCAAATTTAGTTGATTATGGTCATATTTCTTCATGTCTAATTTTAAAATGATTTGCCATCCTTGCATTTCAGACATGGACAGCTGACAAGAATGATCAGATTGAATTCTGTTCTATAATAGCTATTTACACTTAAAAATTTGGCCTTATCTTGCAAATAAAAATTCTATTAGACAGTCCCCTTTTTAAGAAAATAGGGATTCTTTGGGCAGTTTCAGTGTATAAACTTTTTGATGTCTAGTAGTCTATACTTGTCAAATTAATTCATTTAATTGGACACACGTAAAATATTATTCAAGTTCTATATGCACTTTTTATATATAAGCATAATTATCATCACAAGAGTCACATTTTTTAGTGACTATATTCTAAATTGTTTGAGACTCAGCACCATATTGAATCAGTATATCATGCTCTCACTGGACATATTATTGCAAACCATAACTACTCATTCATAGAATAATAAAAACTTAATGTGGGTTGAGCATCAACTGTGCTAAGTATTTTTTCTTTGCTTTACCCATGTTAGCTCAACTTTATTATCCCTGCCCCATGGGGAAGCTACTAATTTAATACTGTTCCTATTTATGTATTCTTTGGTCAGTTGCAGGGCTTTTGTTTGTTAGCGGTTTTAAAATCTGTTCTCTAGGTGTATATTTATCATCTTCCAAAGACATTTTGCAAAGTATCTTTAAAGGCTTGTTTATAAGGGCTTTCAATTGTGAGGTCATACCTCTAGGAATAATCATGAAATTGATAGTAAATATCCTGTCCTCTTCATTAACAGTTCTGACAAGGTCTGTAAGCACTGGAAGCTTCAACTGGAGTTATTTCAGGCTAATTTGTCTCAGTGTATTGAAAATTAAGTATTTGAGAAAGCACCCTATAATAAGAGAACTTTTGTAAATATTCAAATATAAGGCAGCTTCCTCTTTTCTGAGAGATTATTTTAGGTAAAACAAATTTATATTTTGGTATATTTTGGGTATATAAGTGTCTTCTGGAGTTTTTAGATTCTGTGTTTCACAATTTTGTTCTTCTATTTTTACTGCCCTGGGAGTTGGGAAATGAGGTGGTTTTCTACCAATCAGACACATACTGGGGGGGGAAAGTGTGAATGATATTCCATTTCCTGGAGCTACATTCTATTACCAAAGCTAATGAGAATTAGCCTTGCCTACCATAACATTTCTCATGTGGAAAAATTTCTGATTTTCAAAGCCTTTCTGGGAATGTTAATACCCAGGATACTAGAATAAGCTTTCTAACCTAACTTCAGAAATAATAGAAAATGTTCACAAAGTAAAAATTTTTTGTGAAACTTGGCTACATTTTGTTTACAAGTGATGAATTCTACTTTTTTCAGATGTGTCTTGCTGAATCAGGGCTCTCTTATCCTTGCCATCGACTTACAGTGGGAAGAAGATCTTCACCTGCACAAACTCAGGAGCATTCAGAAGAAGTAAGCCTATTTGCCAGCTTGTCATTGAACAGAATGCCTATCCTCCACCCACCTGCCCACATCCTATTCTTTTTTATCTGCCATAGCAATGAGTAGATAATGTAGTATGAATAAAGTCTCAGTAAATTCTTAAAGGCAGAAACTTTCTGAGCTAGGTTATTGCTAATGTGCTCCTTCTTGTTCAGTTAGTTTCATGTTACAGCCAACAGAGTTCAGGCAGGTTGGTTGAAATGATTTTTACTTAGAACTGTCAGGTTAACAAAGGGATTTTCTTTGCTGCTTTGTAATTATGTGACTGTGTAGTTGAGTACATTTATTAGGATTAATCCTGGAGGTCCTTTAACTCATTGGATGGGAGCACCTTGTATGACACACACACTGTACTTGATATTAGATAACACAGGTAAATAACACTACCTATACCAAAGCGTTCAGAGTCAAGGATGATAGATAACAAACCAATAATGATAGGATAATGTAAAAAAAATACATCGATAGCCGTGCACACAAGAAACAAAGAGGCGGAACAGAAAAGATTGAACATGTTTGTGTATATGTTCTGCCTATCTGTATCTATGTGGGCCTGAAGAATGGTAAAAGGCAGTATCTTGATTCTCTTCCATGGCTACAAATAGCACTTCTGTGCTTAACTCTGACCACCGTTTTAAGGAAATGAGAAAGAGAGCTTGTATGTTACAATTTATTCATTTAGGAAATATTTATTGAGTTCTTAAACTATGTACTAGGAAAAGTCATCACCATGGTTGTAAAAGTGTAGCAGAGGTCATTACTATACAGCACAGAAAAACTTTATTTAAACTAGTGTTTTTTTAAAATAGAGCACGACTCAAATATTTAAAAGCTTGGGCTAGTCCAATAAAATCTATTCCCAGTTAGATTCTATACGAAATGTGGTTACTCGTTTTTTTTTTGAGACAGTCTCATGTCACCCTTGGTAGAGTGCCATGGCATCACAGCTCACAGCAATCGTCAACTCTTTGGGCTTAAGTGATTCTCTTGCCTCAGCCTCTCAAGTAGTGGGGACTACTAGTGCCCACCACAATGCTTGGCTATTTTTTGGTTGCAGTTGTCATTGGTGTTTTAGCTGGCCCAGGCTGGGTTCAAACCTGCCAGCCTTGGTGTATTTGTACAGAACCCTACCTTCCGAGCTATGGGTGCCGCCAGTTACTCATTTTTATTTAAACTTGACTATGTAATTTTAGACTCTAGAAGCTACCACCAAACTTCTCCAGCCATCTTCTGAATATGTATCTATATCACTTAAATATGTGAAAGAAAAGTGGAGCTGGATAAACAAAGTCTTAGTCTGTGACCATCCTGTGAAAATGATAATTTGCCACTCCAGTTTTTAACATTTTTTAGAAAACCATGGGTAGTACTACAGATATTACTGTACTATACTTGGGCCTACAAAACTGTTAATTTCTGTAAAGAGACCAAACCATTTTTTCCAGTACTTTATCTTATTAGTCCTTGTGAAAGAAAAATGATAATGACTTTAACTCTTTGGCAGACATTGCCAGAAAATTTAGTAAAGTATTTCTTCATAGTGCTTGAGTCTATTCTTAATCGCTATAGTAGCATGCTTCAACTCTTTAATGTAGTTAAAAAGTGGCCAACTAATTCCAACCAAGTTATAGGTAACTTCCTGACTCATTTATTTTCTTTTCCTTCCCTCACTATTATACATGTTATTTGGTCCCATTAGTGGAGAGGAGTCAATTCCGTTCAGTGAGAAGCAGTATTTGTGAGGTTACCACACTGATATGTTATTTAGAGAACAGGGTATAGTGGATTAGGAGTTCTCGCCAAATATTAATAGTTACAACCTTAGTAATTCCTTAAAAATCTGACTATCTGGAATGAATTCTTATTTTTTCTTTCCTCACTAATTTGTAAATATCATCTCTTCTAGAAATATGGTAAGAAATAGGAAAGGAGCTGTGTGTAACTTAGTCTTTATGTTATTCTGGAATTATAAAACTGGAAGGAATTTTGAGGTCATTTGGTCCAAGTTATTCTTCTGTCTATCCCTTCTTTCATCCACTCAAATCTCATTCATATAAATTTTTATTTAACATATTCTAGGTGCCTAATTTTAGGACCATAGTTCCTATACTGAAAAAGGGACTTAAATAAGAATCTCCCCAAATATCTCCAATGACAGGGTTCAGCCTTCATGTGGCAACAAGTTTCATTGTTGTACAGCTTTTTCTGTTAATACATTCCGTATATATTTAGTTGAAATATATGTACTTACAGTTTCCACCCTTTGGTTCCACTGCTTTCTTTTGGTTCTACCATTCTCCTACATGACTTGACTTATTTCAATATAATCACCATTTTGCTATTGACTTTCTTTTTCATTTACTTACTTTCAAAAATGTAAAAAAAATTATATTAACTTTTTTAAAGCTTGAGTAAGGAAGGATCTGTACTCAAATTCAGGCTTTGTATTTTATGGATTGTAGTCATATGTCATATAACTGGAGGAATTTTGATTCTTATATTATCCACCTGACCCTACAAACACATTTTCTTTGTGATAATTTATTTTCACTTTCTTGCCCATCTATCCCTTGCTCCTGAAGTCCCTTTCTAATTTCAGATTAATATATAGGTACACATTTATAGGTTACATTATTTGTATTTGTTAGGTGAAGTCTAAGTTATAGTTGATTTAGACTGTATGTCTAAGGGTACCCAGGAGGTATGCCATATACCCTTACTTTGTACCTATTAGGCAAGAGCTTACCAAGCCCCCTCCCTACTCCTTTCTAACCCCTTTCATCTGGCCCTTTCCCCTTCTTGAATTTAAGCATGTGTTTTTTTTCTTGTATGGACATGTATTTGTTCACTGGAGAGTTTACATCTTTTGTATTTACCTGGATGGATTTGGAGAATATTCTTCTAAATAAAATATGACATGAATGGGAAATCAAGCATCCAGTGTACTCAATACTAGTATTGAGCCTCTTTTAATGATTTTCCCATACCTCTGGCTACCTAGCTAAGTACCAATCTTTCTTCTCCTGAGCTGCTCATTTAATACAATGTGGGGGACCTGTGGACCCCAGCTCCTTGGAAATTTTTCAGTTTTCAGTTGATACAAGGAAGAAAGTTTAACCCAAAAATAACAACAAAAAATTTTTTTTAATGTAGTTCATGTTAAAAGCATTAGTTTATAATTATGGTAAAGGAAATATTTATTCAATGCTCACTACGTGGTAGTTAGATGAATATAGACTGATCGTTTCCTCTTGTATGATTAAGGAGAAAAAGCAAGCATGAAATGCTAAGGGAGCAGAAATACAAGGGGTAGTGTATGTCAAGAACCTTGTTTGCCTTATTTAACTTTGTACTCTAATATCTAATATAGTGCCTGGTATGTAGCAGACACAGAGTATATATTTGTGAATGGATATGTTTTAAAGAAAAAGACAAGAAAGACTAGAAGAGTTGACATCCACATTGATTTATAGAGAATGAGTCACAGTCAGCTAAATAAAGAATCACTGAAATTATATTTCATTCAGGGGAAACAGCATGATCTGATGTAGTATGTGGGGGTGAGACAAGTGCAGTTTCATATTAGTGCAGAATAAAATGGGAGAAAAGGAAAATATCTAATAGATAAGGCAAAAGTAAATAGGTCTTGCATGTCACATAAAGAACTTAAACTCTGGGGAACAATAAAATATTTTTAAGTAGGGAATAATTTTTTTCCCCAAATATACATTTTGGAAAAAAGTGTTACAACTAACTACTATGGAGAGGATAAGAGAAATCAGATGTGGGTCTATAGTACTAGCTCAAGCAATAGATAATGAGATCCTTAATGCAATGCACTATGTTAACAGAGCAAAGGAAAAGGAAAAACACATGATCATCTAGATTGATGCAGAAGAAGCATTAACAAAATTCAACATCCTTTTGTGATTTAAATAAAAAACACTCAAGAAACCAGGAAAAGAAGGAAACTACATCAATAGATTTTTATTAAAAGCCTCATATAAAAAATCCACAGCAAACATCATTGAGTATGCTCAATGGTGAAAGATTAAAAGCTTTTTCTGTAAGATCAGGAACAAGACAAGGATGCCCCTTCACTCTTTCTTCACCCCTTCACTCAACACAGTAGTTGAGTTCTAGCCAGAGCAATTAGGCAAGAAAAAGAAATAAAAGCCTTCCAAATTACAAAGGAAGAAGTCAGGTGGCACCTGTGGCTCAGTTGGTAAGGTGCTGGCCCCATATACCAAGGGTGGCGGGTTCAAACCTGGCCCTAGCCAAACTGCAACAAAAAAAATAGCTGGGCATTGTAGCGGGCGCCTGTAATCCCAGCTACTCGGGAGGCTGAGGCAAGAGAATCACCTAAGCCTAGGAGTTGGAGGTTGTTGTGAGCTGTGTAACGCCACGGCACTCTACCAAGGGCAATAAAGTGAGACTCTCTCTCTCTCTAAAAAAAAAAGAAAGAAGAAAGGAAGAAGTAATATCTGTTAATAGATGATATAATTTTACATGCAGACAACTCTGAAGATTCCACTTTTAAAAAACTCTTAGCACTAAAAAAGGAATGAATTCAGCAAAATGGCAGGATACAAACAGTCAACATACAAAAATCAATAGTATTTTTTTATAACAGTCTGAACAGGAAATTATGAAAATGATTCAATTTACAGTAGTATCAAAAAGAATAAAGTGGAGGGGCGGAGCAAGATGGCCAACTGGAGCCAGCTTTCCACAGAGGCTCCCGTCCAGAAGGAGAGTTAAAGGACAGAAATTTAGCAAGTAAGTTGATGGTTTGGAGCTGAGCCAAGAGAGAAGGTTGAAGAATGCATATCAACCCTGCTGAGGCAAGCTACAACCCAAAGGATATAAACAATAGGTACAAAATCCATTGCCAGGCGGAGCCCTTGCCCCCACTCCCTTGAGAACGGCTTGCAGTATACTTTCTACAAGCGAGCAGAGTTCAAACATCCTTCTGTTTTATCCTGTGGGAGAGATCCTCTAAAAACCAGACCTCCATCCCCTACTAGGGTGCCATGGCACTCTCCTGCCAGGCATAAAACTGTATATACTCTCTACCTGCAATTCTGAATTCTCAGCACTCCCCTGCAATCTCACCCCAAGGTTTGGACGCCTGTTCCACATGGACTCCAGATTCTTGGGCATTTTCTCCATAGGTGTGGGATGTTGGAGGTCTGTGCTAATTCTGCGACATGGGAGTAGGGAGAAGACAGTGGACTGAAGAAACCATGTGGGACAGGGAGAGATGGTGCCCAGCAGCACAGAGCAGCAGCAGCAACTGCAGGAACAATAGGGCTCACACCCTTGGAGATATTTTGGACAGACACTCCCTGCCTCTCTGTGCAACCAGAGAAAGCTGGTTCTCCTGTGATGGACACTGGCGGAGCAGATCTGGGACGGAAATTCAGGCCCCATGAGTAAAGGGTATGTCTGAGGTGGTACCTGCCTGGGCGGGGCACATTGGGGATGGAGAATAGAAGACACTCACACAGAGACAGCTTACTTCAAGGGAGAAGCTCAGCTAGAGGACTGTTTTAGTGAGCCTAAAAAGCACCCTGCCCTTAGGGGATCATACCTAAGACAGGAGCAGGCAGGCTGGGCTGGAATTGATTGCTGATTGTGAGCTCTAACTGCACCTGCCCCAACATAGACTGCTGTGAAGACAGACATACCAGCTCCGGGCAGTGGCACAGACTGGGGCTGAGTTGCAGTTTCTGTGAACTCAAACAGCGTCTGATCTGCAGGGGACTATGGCCAGGACAGAACCACAAATTCTGTGAAAATATAAGTGTCAGCAGCATCAATCAGGATCAGAGCTGGAACTGAGTGAACCACCCCAACTTCCATTAACCACTGGAGGTTGTCAGGCCTCAGCTCCCCTTGCTAGATGGTGGCAGAGGGTGGAGGCCTGGCCAAGGAGACATAGATCTCCCTGTGACTCAGGCAGGTGCAAATCCCTGGAGCATCTGCTCATTGGAGGGAACTAGGTCACAGCCCTGCAGGGTTACCTGTGACTGGGTGAGAGAGAGGTACAAAGTGGGAAAGGAGTCATCAACCTTCTCAGACTAATTCATTTGCTGGGGGTCGGGGGGGGGGGGTCCTTCTGACTACACAGAGCACCAGAACAAGTCATACTTGAGCTGCCAGCAGACCCATGGATCTCGTTGCTGGAGACCTTTTGAACTCTCCCACTTGAGACTGGGTGCCAATTGGGACAATTGAGTTGGACCTCTTAAACTGGACCAATCACCTGAGGACTATCCAAAGTGGTACCCTGAGTATGTAGTTGTGGGAAGGTTTGATTTTCCTTTTCCAGTTGTCACCCATGGGGGGGCAGGGTGACTTAATTGCTGTTATTTCTCCACAGCTGAGACTTCAACCGAGAGTAATTGATTCACTAGGGTAGGACAGAGATCAGCTGAAACAAGACAGAGCCACTTAACCCCACCACACAAGCAAGTCCCAAGTGTCTCAGGCCATAGCACGATACGGATCCTTGTCAAAGCTCTAGAAGAAAAGGTACAGATACCAGTCCCACCTCTTAGGCAAAGGGCTGGTTAATCACTACTCCAGGAGCCCCCAACCCAACTTCACCTCATCTGCTTATCTAGCCAAATGGTGTAAAATAATCATGGGACAGAATCAGTGGGAAAACTCTGGTAACATGAATAACCAGAGTAGATCAACTCCCCCAAGGAATAATATGACAGACAAAACTGAAGATCCCATTCACAAACACATAGCTGAGATGTCAGAAATCAAATTCAGAGTTTGGATTGCAAATAAGAGTAATAAAATGGAGGTAAAGTTGGAATTAGAAATTCAAGGAGCATTTCAGAAGTTGTCTCAAGAATACAATGAATTCAAAGACAAAATCACCAAATGTTCTGACCAGTTGAGACAAGAATTTACAGCCCTAAAAGATCTGAGAAATACAGTAGAATCCCTCAGGAACAGAATGGAGCAAGCAGCAGAAAGGATTTCCAACATTGAAGACAAAGCTTTTGAATGCTCCCAAATGCTCACAGAGGAAGAGAAATGGACAGCAAAAACGGATCGTTCTCTCAGAGAGCTCTGGGATAATTTGAAGAAAACTAATATTTGCCTTATAGGAATCCCTGAAGGCGATGAAGTTGCTTCTCAAGGCACAGAAGCTCTTCTTCATAAGATTATGAAGGAGAACTTTCCAGACATGCCAAGAGATTCTGAAATTCAGATAGCAGACAGTTTTAGAACCCCAGTATGACTCAACCTGAACAAGATATCTCCTAGGCACATCATAATTAACTTCACTAAAGTTAACATAAGGGGAAAATCCTGAAAGCAGCCAGATGTAAGAAAAACATAATTTACAAGAAGAAGAATATTAGAATGACTGCAGATCTCTGTGCTAAAACCATTCAAGCTAGAAGAGGGTGGTCATCAACTTTTACTCTCCTAAACCAAAATAACTTTCAACCCAGGATCCTGTATCCAGCTAAACTGAGTTTCATTTATGATAGAGAAATTAAATATTTTAATGACATTCACATGCTGGAGATATTTGCCATAACTAAACCAGCTCTCCAGTATATTCTCAGACCTATGCTCTGTAATGACCAGTGCAGTTCTCCACCACAAAAGTAAACTGACTCAGAAACTTTTGATCAAATTCCAACTTCCACAATGGCAAAAGAATTAAAAATTTCCACTGGACTTTCAAAAAACTCGATACCCAAAATACTACCAGGCTTATCAATATTCTCAATCAATGTAAATGGCATAAATTGTCTTCTAAAGAGGCACAGGTTGGTTGACTGGATAAAAAACTCAGATCAGGTATCTATTGCATACAAGAATCTCATCTTACCTTAAAAGATAAATATAGACTCAGGGTGAAGGGATGGTCATCTATATTTCATGCAAGTGGAAAGCAGAAAAAAACAGGTGTTGCCATTTTATTTGCAGATACAGTAGGCTTTAAACCAACAAAAGTAAGGAAAGATAAGGCTGGTCACTTCATATATGTTAAAGGTAACACTCAACATGATGAGATTTCAATTATTAACATTTATGCACCCAACCAGAATGCACCTCAAATTATAAGGGAGAGTCTAACAGACATGAGCAACTTGATTTCCCCCAGCGCCATAATAGTCACAGTTTTTAACACTCCTTTGGCAGTGTTGGATAGATTCTCGAATAAGAAGCTAAGCAAAGAAATTTTAGACTTAAACTTAACCACTCAACATTTGGATTTAACAGACATCTACAGAACAGTTCATCCTAACAGAACTGAATACACATTCTTCTCATCAGCCCACGGAAGATACTCCAAAATCAATCACATCTTAGGTTACAAGTCTAACCTCAGCAAATTTAAAAAAGTAGAAATTATTCCTTGCATCTTCTTGGACTATCATGGAATAATAGTTGAACTCAGTAACAACAGAAATCTGTATATTCACACAAAAACGTGGAAGCTAAATAACCTTATTCTGAACAATAGATGTGTCATAGACGAGATTAAGAAGGAAATTACCAAATTTTTGGAGCAAAACCCTAATGAAGACACGAATTATCAGAAGCTGTGGGATACCGCAAAGGCAGTCCTAAGAGGGAAATTTATAGTGCCAAAAGCCTTCCCCAAGAGAACGGAAAGAGAGGAAGTTAACAACTTAATGGGACATCTCAAGCAACTGGGAAAGGAAGAACATTCCAATCCCAAACCCAGGAGAAGAAAAGAAATAACCAAAATTAGAGCAGAATTAAATGAAATTGAAAACAAAAGAATTATACAGTAGATCAATAAATTAAAAAAGTTATTTTGGTTATTTGAACAGGTCAATAAAACAGATAAAGGTTTGGCTAACCTAACCAGGAAAAAAAGAGTAAAATCTCTAATTTCATCAATCAGAAATGGTAAAGACGAAATAACAATAGATTCCTCAGAAATTCAAAAAAATCCTTAATGAATATTACAAGAAACTTTATTCTCAGAAATATGAAAATCTGAAGGAAATTGACCAATACTTGGAAGCATGCCACCTTCCAAGACTCAGCCAAAATGAAGTGGAAATGTTGAACAGTTCTATATTCAGTTCTGAAGTAGCATCAACTATACAAAATCTCCCTAAAAAAGAAAAGCCCGGGACCAAATGGCTTCATGTCAGAATTCTACCAAACCTTTAAAGAGGAGCTAGTACCTATATTACACAACCTTTTTCAAAATATAGAAAAAGAAGGAATACTTCCCAACATATTCTCTGAAGCAAACATCACCTTGATCCCTAAACCAGGAAAAGACCCAACAAGAAAAGAAAATTATAGACCAATAACACTAATGAACATTGATGCAAAAATATTTAACAAGATCCTAACAAACAGAATCCAGCAACACATCAAACAAATTATACACCATGACCAAGTGGGTTTTATCCCAGGTTCTCAAGGCTGGTTCAATACATGTAAATCTATAAATATAATCCAGCACATAAACCAATGAAAAAACTTTTGATAATATCTAGCATCCCTTCATTATCAGAACAGTTAAGAAATTGGTATAGAAGGGACATTTCTTAAGCTGATAGAGGCCATCTACAGCAAACCCACAGCCAATATCATACTGAATGAAGTTAAATTAAAATCATTTCCACTCAGATCAGGAACCAGGGAAGGTTGCCCATTGTCTCCACTGCTCTTTAACATTGTAATGGAAGTTTTAGCCATTGCAATTAGGCAAGAAAAAGGTGATCAAGGGTATCCATATAGGGTCAGAAGAGATCAAACTTTCACTCTTCGCAGACGATATGATTGTATATCTGGAAAACACCATGGATTCTACTATACAACTCTTAGAAGTGATCAAGGAATACAGCAGGGTCTCAGGTTACAAAATCAACACTCATATCTATAGCCTTTATACATACCAACAATAGCCACACAGAAAAAGTAGTCAAGGACTCTATTCCATTCATAGTAGTGCCAAAGAAGATGAAATATTTGGGAGTTCACCTAGGAAAGGACGTGAAAGATCTCTATAAAGAGAACTATGAAACTCTAAGAAAAGAAATAACTGAAAATGTTAACAAATGGAAAAACATACCATGCTCATGGCTGGGAGGAATCAACATTGTTAAAATGTCCATACTACCCAAAGTGATATACAATTTTAATGCAATCCCTATTAAAGCTCTACTCTCATACTTGAAAGATCTCAAAAAAATAATACATCATTTTATATGGAATCAGAAAAAACCTCAAATAGTCAAGACATTACTCAGAAATAAAAACAAAGCAGGAGGAATCACACTACCAGACCTCAGACCATACTGTAAATTGATAGTGATTTTAAACAGCATGTTACTGTCACAAAAACAGAGAGGTAGAAGTATGGAACAGAATAGAGAAACAAAGAGATAAAGCCAGCTACTTACTGTTATTTGATCTTTGACAAGCCAGTTAAAAACATTCAGTGGGGAAAAGATTCCCTATTTAACAAATGGTGCGGGGTGAACTGGCTGGTGACCTGTAGAAGACTGAAACTGGACCCACACCTTTCACCGTTAACTAACATAGACTCTCACTCGATTAAAGATTTAAACTTAAGACATGAAACTATAAAAATACTCGAAGAAAGTGCAGGGAAAACTCTTGAAGCAATCAACCCGAGTGAATATTTTACAAGGAGGACCTCCCGGGCAATTGAAGCAACATCAAAAATACTGGGACCTGATCAAACTAAAAAGCTTCTGCACAGCCAGGAACACAGTAAGTAAAGCAAGCAGACAGCCCTCAGAATGGGAGAAATATTTGCAGGTTATGTCTTCGACAAAGGTTTAATAGCTAGAATACACAGAGAACTCAAACGTTTTAGCAAGAAAAGAACAAATGATCCCGTCTCAGAGTGGGCAAGGGACTTGAAAAGAAACTTCTCTGAAGAAGACAGGCACACGGCCTACAGACGTATGAAAAAATGCTTTTCATCCTTAATCATAAGAGAAATGCAAATCAAAACTACTTTGAGATCTTACTCTAGTAAGATTAGTCCACATCACAAAATCCCAAAACCAGAGATGTTAGTGTGGATGTGGAGAAAAGTGTACACTTCTCACTGCTGGTGGGAATGCAAACTAATAAATTCCTTTTGGAAAGATGTTTGGAGAATACTTAGGGATCTAAAAACATACCTACTATTCAATGCTACAATTCCTCTACTAGGTATATATCCAGAAGACCAAAAATCACATTGTAACAAAGATATTTGTACCAGAATGTTTATTGCAGCCCAATTCATAATTGCTAAGTCATGGAAGAAGCCCAAATGCCCATTGACCCATGAATGGAGTAACAAATTATGGTATATGTACACCATGGAGTATTATGCAGCCATAAAAAAGATGGAGACTTTATCTCTTTCATGTTTACATGAATGGAGCTGGAACATATTCTTATCAAAGTATCTCAGGAATGGAAGAAAACGTATCCAATGTACTCAGCCCTCTTATGAAACCAATTATGAAATCCAATTATAGCCCAAGAAGAAGGGGAGAGAGAGTAGAGGGGAGGGTGGAGGTTTGGTGGAAGGATGGTAAT
>CAUYON010205926.1:0-20252 GCA_963573935.1 Arctocebus calabarensis | reverse complement strand
TTTTTTTGTAGAGACAGAGTCTCACTTTATCGCCCTGGGTAGAGTGCTGTGGCGTCACACTGCTCACAGCAACCTCCAGCTCTTGGGCTTAAGCGATTCTCTTGCCTCAGCCTCCCTAGTAGCTGGGATTACAGGCGCCTGGCTATTTTTTTTTTTGTTTTGCAGTTTGGCTGAGGCCGGGCTTGAACCCGCCACCTTCGGTATATGGGGCCGGCGCCCTACTCGCTGAGCCACAGGAGCCGCCCATGCCCAGCTAATTTTTCTATTTTTAGTAGAGACAGGGTCTTGCTCTTGTTCAGGCTGCTCTCAAACTCTTGAGCTCAACGATCCTTCTGCGTTGGACTCTCAGAGTGCTAGGATTATAGGCATAAGCCACCATGCCTGGCCAAGTTTCTTGATTTTTAATTTAATTTAATTTAATTTTATTATTTAAACTCTGTCTCTCTGGGTAGAGTGCTGGCATCATAGCTCACAGCAACCTCAAACTCCGGGGTCTTGAGCGATCCTCTTGTCTCAGCCTCCCGAGCAGCTGGCACTACAGGCACCTGCCACAATGCCTGGCTATTTATTTTTCTAATTTTAGTGGAGATGGGGTCTTGCTCTTGCTCAGGCTAATCTCGAATACCTGAGCTCTAGCAATCCACCCACCTTGGCCTCCCAGAGTGCTAGGATTATAGGCATGAACTACCCTGCCCACCCAACTTTCCTGATTTTTTTTTTTTTTTTTTGAGACAGAGTCTCACTAAGTTGCCCTCAGTAGAGTGCCGTAGCATCATAGCTCACAGCAACCTCAAACTCTTGGGCTTAAGCGAGTCTCTTGCCTCAGCCTTCCAAGTAGCTGGGTCTACAGGCACCCACCACAACACCCAGCTACTTTGTTGTTGTTGTTCTTATTGTTTAGCAGGCCCATCCCAGTTTGAACCTGCCAGCCCCAGTGTACGTGGCTGGCGCCCTAACCACTGACCTACAGGTGCCAAGTTTCCTGATTTTTAAATGTTGGAGTTAGGGACACCTTGGACAAAAAATGCAAATGTCCTTCAGGTACAGTGTGAAGGCTCTTGGGCTGTTCCTAACCCTTCTGGTGTTCTGTGAGTTCCTTTTAGGACTGGGGTCAAGTTAGAAGATGAAGCTGAGACATTAGGAATCCCAAAGTTTTCCCCAGTCTGTGGCTTTGGAGTCAGGAAGTTGTGGCGCCTTGGCTCAGTTAGGGTTCTCTAGCATTTATAGGACTGCAATAAATCCCAGGGTAGAAGCCTCAAGAAGCAGGGCAGATAAAGGTGTACAGACAGTTTCTGGCTCTCCCATTGCTGCCCCCACTCTAGGCTGAGATGTGGGTTGTCATGGAGAAGACAGGGCAGTGCTAAAGCAGGAGGCCTTCACCCATCCTGACTTAAGTGGAGACTCTTTCTGGCCCTGGCTGGAGATGATGACAGTACCCACCTGTGAGCACTTCACACATACCAAGTGGGGTTCTAAGCACTTTGCATATGTATGACCTCATTTATGCTCACAACAGCCGGTGCAGTAGGTGCTATTATTATCTCTAGTTTGCGGATGACAGTCCCAAGGTGTAATTTGCCCCTGGCCACACAGCTAGTAAACTGTTCCACTCAGGCCGTCTGGCTCCATGAGGCTTAGCACTGTGTCTCACCGCAGAAGGGCATGTGGCTTCCAAACAGTTTCCTAGCAATCTGTAGGTCAAACAGGTCACTGTGTATGTGTCCAAGGTGGCCCTAGCTCCTGGCAAAAGGAGATCTGGACACACTGAAACACAAATGTTAATGTGAACATGAACATCTCAGCCTGCTCCTTCCTTGCCAGGATCTGATAATGTCAGCAGCTTTCTTTCCTGCTCACCTGGCACAAATTGGCTTTTTAAGAATAAGGCCACGGTTGGACAGCCAATGCCAGCGGCATGCTAGCAGGGGATACATGGCAAGGGACTCCCTGAGACACGCTATACATAGGTTTAGGCCAACCTGAAGGGGTATCAGTCCTCTTGCTGGGAGGGGGCCTCTCATTCCCTGCAGGGCTGGACCAGTGCAGACCCCAGACTCCTCAACTGCCTGCTCTTTCCTCTCCTTTTTTTTTTAGAGACAGAGTCTCACTCCAAGCCCTTGGTAGAGTGCTCAGGTAATCCTAGCTCACAGCAACCTCCAACTCCTGGGCTTAGGCGATTCTCTTGTCTCAGCCTCCCGAGTAGCTGGGACTACAGGCGCCCACCACAACGCCCGGCTATTTTTTGTTGCAGTTTGACCGAGGCTGGGTTCAAACCCACCACCCTCAGGATATGGGGCCAGCGCCCTACCCACTGAGCCACATACACTACCCTCTTTCCCCTCCTTTTAACACAACACTCCTTCCCCCTAGAGAACTGTGATGTAATTTCAGTGAGGGTGCAAATAGTTGCTGGGCAACACCCCAGGCAGAAGTTCCAGCTGTGGTTCCCTATGAAAGGTTAGAGCAAAGCACATCTGGGAGTGGAGGGAGGAGAGAACTTGGGGCCATGCTGAGGCTTCCGGAGGGGGTCCGTCTGAGCACAGGGTTTGTGGTCAGCTGTATCCCACTCTCAATCCCACATCTGTCCCCTCAACGTCTCAAGTGATCTTGGGCAATTTTCTTTGTCTCTCTGAGCTTCCGTTGCTCTATCTGTAAATCCAGGGTCATAACTGCCCTCTGAGGGTGCCAGGAGGGTTGAAGGCGAAGGAAGTGGGGTAAAGCTTGGCAAACATTAGCTGTTGTGTTTAGGGGCCTAGCAGTGCTCCAGACAGGCCCCCAACCCCTAGTCGGAGCAGCGGAATTGTGTGGGGAGCACTATCAGCCCACAGATGGGTTTTGTTAGTCTTAAATTTGAGTTGCCAACATTTAAAAATTGGGAAATTTCTTGGGCAGCGCCGGTGGCTCAAGGAGTAGGGTGCTGGCCCCAGCCCTAAAAACTGCAAGAAAAAAAAAATTGGGAAATTCCACATTAAACACTGCCGATTTATTTATTTATTTATTTTGAGACAGAGCCTCAAGCTGTCACCCTGGGTAGAGTGCCATGGCATCACAGCTCACAGCAACCTCCAACTCCTGAACCCTGGCTGGGAGCTCCCATTCTGCTGTCTCTTGCCTCCACCTCCTAAGTAGCCAGGACTACAGGCGCCCGCCACAAGGCCCGGCCATTTTTTTTTTGGTTGCAGCCATCATTGTTGTTTGGCCGACCTGGGTCAGATTCGAACCCGCCAGCTCAGGTGTACGTGGCTGGCACCTTAGCTCATTGAGCCACAGGTGCCGAGCCAAACACTGCCGATTTAAAAAAAAAAAAAAAAAGATTTTTTGTCAGTGCCCATAGCTCAGTGAGTAGGGCGCCAGCCACATACACCCAAGCTGGTGGGGCTGAACTTAGTCCTGGCCAGCTAAACAACAATGACAACTGCAACAAAAAATAGGTGGGTGCTGTGGCGGGCGCCTGTAGTCCCAGCTACTTGGGAGGCTGAGACAAGATAATCGCTTGAGCACAAGAGTTAGAGGTTGCTGTGAGCTGTGACACCACAGCACTCTACTAAGACCGACATGGTGAGATGCTGTCTCAACAAAATAAAATAGAAAGATTTTTAATTTCCCTTTCTTTTTTTCCTTTCCTTTTCTTTCATTTTTTTGAGACAGAATCTTACTCTGTCTCTCTGGGGTTGATTGCTATGGTGTCATAGCTAACAGCAATCTCAGTTTCTGGGCTCAAGTGATCCTCCTGCCTTAGCTTCCTGAGTAGCTGGGACTACAGGCATCTGTCACAATGCAGAGCTAATTTTCCTTCTTTCTTTTTTGAGACAGAGTCTCACTTTATTGCCCTCTGTAGAGTGCAATGGTGTCACAGCTCACAGTGACCTCAAGCTCTTGGGTTCAAGCAATTCTCTTGCCTCAGTCTCCCAAGTAGCTGGGATTACAGGTGCCTGCCACAACACTCTGCTCTTTTTAGAGATGGGAGTCTCACTCTGGCTCAGGCTGGTCTTGAACTGTGAGGTCAGGCAATTCACCTGCCTTGGCCTCCCAGAGTGCTAGGATTACAGGCATGAGCCAGGGCACCCGGCCCTTGTTTTTCTATTTTTAGTAGAGACAGGGTCTTGCTCTTGTATAGGCTGGTCTCAGACTCCTGAGCTTAAGCAATCCACCCACCTCAGCCTCCCAGAGTGCCAGGATTATAGGGATGAGCCACTGAGCCGGCCCTCAATTTCCCTTTAAACGTTAGATCTGGGGACAATGGGTCTCCATCCCCCATAACCTCCTCAACCTAACAGGAGTTGGGATGGAGCAGGCCTTGCCTCTTCCTGGCATCAGACCTTCTCACCCCTCCATTCACTTCCAGAGGCTGCTGGACCTGGGAGCATCATGGCTCATGAGCCTTGCAAACTGGACTTTGGATGAGCTTAGGAGGTTCAAAGAGGTTAAGTGACTTGCCTGCAGCCACAAAGACAGCAATGTTGGAGCTAGGCTGGGAGCCATGCCTGCCACCCAATCCAAGGTCTCCTCCATTAGCAATGACACCCCTCATGCCATCTTCCTCATCATTCCCCAGATTCTTAGGGGGAAAATCCTGTTATTACTCCCATTCCATGGAGAAGGAAAGGGAGACTCAGAGAAGGGCAGTGAATTGGCCCAAGGTCACTGAGCTGGTGGGCAGGGAGCTGAGACTGAGCCAGACCTGGCTGTGCAGCAAGTGCCTTTCTTAATGGCTTTCCTCACTACCCCCAAGACCTCTGGACTCTATCTCACTTGAGCCGACCTCAGTGGGCTCCTGCTGGCAGTCTGGAGGGCTGCCAGGCAGAGGGCTATGGCTCTGGCTAGGAGTAGGATGCTGACCAGGCATATGGGAGGCCAGGGCAGCTTCAGACACAGCGCGCTTGAGTGTGCTGGAGCTGCTCCAGACCCAGAGCTCCTGTGACTGTACATCCCTCCCTGAGCACCCCTCCCCACACAACCTATTTGTTCAGTCCCCAACCCCCAAACCACATGGAGTGTGCTCACTGGAACAGCTGTAGTTTCAAATCCCGGCTCTGTCTACCTACCTAGAGATACCTCCTGACTGCTGTACACATGTAGACATGCTAAGTGCTCAGCACTGCTGCTGGTTCATAGTGGGTACACAGTGTGGTCCTGATGATTGAATGGATTAATGGGTCC
Source organism: Arctocebus calabarensis (assembly GCA_963573935.1). Taxonomy (NCBI): domain Eukaryota; kingdom Metazoa; phylum Chordata; class Mammalia; order Primates; family Lorisidae; genus Arctocebus; species Arctocebus calabarensis. Next base: position 15,092 of record CAUYON010205926.1, on the reverse strand, counting down.
CCAGGTTACTCTGCACATGAGTAGCAGCATGGGGATGGGCGCCAGGGTGCAATGGGCCTTGGCCTGGGCTCTTGGCCACCATGTTAACTCCTGACCACACAGGCCTTTGGGGGAGGGGTGGGTGGGAAGAGTCACCACCTGGCTTTGCTGGAATCCAAGCCTGGGGGAGGGTGCCTCCTGGGCTTGTTAGAGAAATGGCTTTCCAGGAATGATGAGAGAGAGAGAAGGGCCCGTGTCTCTGCGCCCCTCTCCACCCCATCTCTTTCCTCAACATCCTCAAATCACATCTCTGGCCAGCAAAGTGCTAGCTCCCCAATCCCCAGGTTGAGGCCAGGAGGTAATGGCAAGGCTGAAGGATTGGCGCAGGTACGCCCCACCTTCCAGGAGCCTCTTTGAGATCTTTAGGTTTGAAAACCTTGTCAAGTGCCTCGTTCCTTCTGCCATCCATTTCCGAGGTACCCACATCCTGCTGACATCCCCCAGACAGCCCACAGAAACCACAGCACTGGTTGGCTGGGGGGCGGCTGGCATTTGGGGCACCTACTATGTGCCAGGCACTGTAGCAAGGACTTGCCCTGTGTCATCTCAGAGGATCGTGCCTGCAGCCGTCTGAGGGGGCTGCTACCCTGTCTCTTGCACTGATGAGAAAACTGAGGTGCAGGACACGACTTTCCCCGAGTCACCACAGCTGACCTAAAGGTGCATTCCGGGTCTGAACCCTGGCTGGGAGCACCCATTCTGCTGAGCTGCTTGGGAAGGGTTTCAGACCTTAGAAGGGTGAGGCAGGGGGCGTGGGTACTTGTCCTGACCTTCCTTCAGACCGGATGTGTTAACTCAGGTGGGTCTCCCGCCCTTTATGAGCCTCAGTCTCCCCGTTTCTGCTAGGAAGCACTCTTGCGGTTGTTCTCCAAACCTAGGGTGCAGGTTTCCCCAGGCTCTTTGGAATCTGGGTGGCCTCACTGAGGAGGGGACCAAGCAGTGTCTCTGCACTTCTGGAAGAGGGTCGCCAGGATGGCGGGCTCGGGGCTCCTTCACCCATAGGCCAGGCTTACCTGTCCCCATGTTTGGCCCCACTTCTATCCACTGCTTCAGCCCAAATCCAACGCCTGAGGACTCGGCATCTGGGTGAGCCTCCTGCCTAGCTAAGAAGCAGCAGCGCCAACGATTCCAAGGGGCAATTGAAAAGCCTTCCACCCAGGCTGGTGACCCCAAGGCTCAGACCTCTTCACACAGCCCAGGCCTCCCGGGGATAGGGTGCCACATGCCTCTCTGGGCTGGGACAGTTCCTGCCGCCCCAGCGCTGCTGCCTCGAGAACCCCCAGAGTATGTGAGTGTGGGGGCTGACACTTGTGTCCGGAAGGGGGCGTGAAGCCAGGGTGGGCCGGGGCAGTGGGGACAGTCAGGGCGTTGAGTGTGACCGTGAGGGGCGTGCGTGCCGTGCGGGCGGAGGGGCGTGTAAACGGCGGGGTGAGCCGCGTGTGTGCAACGCGGGGAGGGCGTGCGGGGCGCGATGCGATGCGCAGTGCGCGGAGTGGTTGGGCCCGGGAGGCGCTCAGCGGTCGCTCGGGTACAAGCGCCGTGCGCGGGTGCAGGCGCGCGGGGCCGGGGGTGAGGACCCGGGAGGGGGACTGCGGGCGTCCGCGCGCAGAGTGCGTGTCCTGGCCGCGCGCTGGGGTCGCCCGTGCGTACTCACCCCGGCTCCGCGGAGGGGCAGCCGATCCGGCTCGGGCTCCCAGCCGGCCTCCTGCAGCGCTCACGCACCTGCGCCTCCCTGGCCGCTGGCCGCGACGCTACCCCTGCAGTGTCTCCCGGAGCCCGCCTCGGAGGAGCGCAGCGCGGGCCGGGGGCTCGGCGGGGCCGGGGCGGCTGGCGGGAGCTGCGCCGCAGTCCGGGCACGCTCCCAGGAGCCCGCTGCGCGCTCCCTCGCGCTCGCCGCCCGCCCGCTCCCTCTTTGATTTAAAGTGACAACCCCGGGCGCTTCCTCCGCTCGGAGAGCTGCGTGTCGCTTCCAGGAGCCGGAGATCCCCAAGCGCGCGCTGAGATCCAGGAGCGAGAGCCCTTCACTCCCAGGCCCGGGGACGAGGGAAGGTTGGGGACATGCTCACCAGGGGCTCTGAGACGGAGCCCTTCCCTTTCTAGGCCTCAGTTTCTTTATCTGTAAAACGGCCCTGACACTGCGCACTTCCCTGGAGCCAAAGAACACAGCCGGTTTCCCCTTCTCTGAAAGAAATTACCCCATCCACCAGAATTAAGCTGTAACTGTAGGCCAGATCCGTGCTGGTCCCTTACAACGTCGCCTCACTTGATCCCCGACATGGCCCAGTCGAGAGTTCGTGGTCACTCCATTTCTTACATGAGGAAACAAGCTCAGAGGAGACCAAGGTCATGGAGCCAAAGGTCAGAGCCAGAACCTGAACCCAGATCTGTGTGACCCTAAAGTCCATACTCTCAATCACCCTAAGCGATTCAGAGTATGGACTTTAAAGCGTGATTCCTTAGGGGTCACGCTTTCTCTCCCGGAGGAATGAATGAATCATTCAGGAGATACTTATGACGCCCCCGCCAGGCGCTGGGCACAGCGCCAGGTGTGGGCGATCTTCCATTTTCCGGGAACAGGGGACAGGTCCCTCCCTGCCCGCGCAGTCTGGTGACCAGATATTAGGTGCACTGGGCAGGGCTGGGGTGTGCAGGGTCAGGGGCCGGGAAAGGCCCCTTCTGTTGTAGACACAGTACCAGGAGAGCAGGCCGGGTTGTCGCCTAGGGAGGTCTCTCTGGGGATCTAGGGAAGAGGAGCAGGATCCGAGATGCGGCACGAATGTGTGAAGGCGGCAGGGATTCTTGGGTCATCTACACTTTGGGCACTGACTGCCCTTTCAGTGGAGGCTGGAACTTTACTGGCCTTGGGTAGAAGGCTTATCAATGGCCCAGAAGACAGGAGCCTACCGAGCTCCGGAAAGGGAGGGCTGTGTCTTACCCTTGCCCACAGGGGGCGCCTTTGTCTTCTTTTCCTTTTCCTGGACCTGGAAGAGGAAAGAGAAAGGACGTTAATTATGCAGGGCTGGGGCTGTGAGGTGGTAAGGCTGGAAATGGCCCTGTGCTTTCATTGCGGTTTCCCTTTTAATTTAACCTTCACAGCCACCTGCAGCCTTGGTATGATTGAGTCCATTTTTTTCATGAGGACACCCAGTCCTGAAGAATGACGGCCATCAGCATGCGATAGGTAGATTCCAATAAGTGCTGCTTTGGAGCAACAAGGTAAAGTTGAGACTGGTCCAGTTCTGGAGTAGCCCTCTGGAGCTAATGCAGGAAGTGGAGAGAGCTAGAAACAAGATCTCATCAATTTCATGTTTAAAACCCTTCCAATGATCAGAAAAGCATACATGTGTGGGCAGCACCTGTGGCTCAAAGGAGTAAGTCACCTGCCCCATATACCGGAGATGGTGGGTTCAAACCCAGCCCCAGCCAAACCCACCCCCACACACACAAAAGCATACATGAACACACCAAAAAATAGGACTAGAGTGTTGACAGTAGTCCCAAACTGGCAACCACAAGTGCCTATCAGCTGTGGAACTGGAAAATGTGGTGTAGTGAAACAAAGGAGCACTGTGCAACCAAGATGGGAAACACAACCACAGCCACTGACACAAGAGGGTGAATCTCACCAAGTCAATGTTGAGTGGAAGAAGCCAAAAGCGAATGGTGCTCCGTGATTCCATTCATAGAGATTCAAAAACAGGCAAAGCTCCTCTGTGCTATTAGAAGTTGGGATTGTGGCCCCCACAGGGTGGTGACTGGAAGAGGCTGGGGTGCTGGTCATACTGTTTTGATCTGTGCCCAGCTCCTGGGAGTGTCCTCTTTGTGAAAATTCATGGCATTTGAGTACTTCTGACATAGGTGATATGCTTCAATACAATTTATAAAAACAAAAACACCTTGCCTGTTGTCTGTTTTATTGGAAATAGAAAGCAGATTCCTTTCTTCATGTGGTCCACGAGACCCTGCTGTCCTCTCTGAGCTGTCATGCCAGCATCCCCTCACCCACTGAGCTCCTGACTCCTGGGCCTTCTGGCCTTCCTGACACCTGCCAAGACTTTTTCTGCCTCAGGGATTCTTACCTGCTGGTCCCTCTGCCTGGAAAGTGTTTTCCCTGCTCTGCCAAGACTCTCCTTCCCTGTTCTATGCATCATCACCTGAAGAAGTCGCCTCCCCAGAGAGGCCCTCCTGACTACTCCACCTAGAGGAGCCTCTCCATGCCCACTAATGTCTCTCACAGCACACTGTTTATTTCCTTCAAAACACCAGCCATAAACTGCAATTATTTTGTTTATAATTCACTTCTGCAACCTGCACTGCACTAATCATTGCAAACACATGGCACAATACTATAATACGGCATTGAATTCTCACCCCAATCCCATGGGGAAACACTTTGCCTTATTTTATAATTGAGACAGTGGGGCTCAGAGTTGTTAAGCAACTTGCTCATGGTCACACAGCTGGAAAGCAGTGGAGCCAGGATTTGAACCTAGGCAGTCTGGCTCCTGAGTCTCTGCTCTTAAATCTATGCTTTGACAGGCTTTGTCCTCTTCCTTCAGTATATCTTAAATAGTCCCTGGCAACTTGGACAGTGCCTGGCACATACTGGGTATTCAAATTCTGTTTCTTGAGTGAATGAATGAAAGAAGTTATAGAGGCTAGGAGAGGAGGGCGTAAGGGGAGCTCAGTCCCCAGTGTAGTGATGAGAAGGGGTGTGCAGTGGTATCTGGAGTCTGACTAGCAAGGTAAACAGGGAACTGACAGCAGGTGGAAGTTCTGGGATAGCTGGAATTAACACAAGTTGTGGTCAAGGCCAAGACCAAGGTGAGGGCTTGAGACAGCTCCTGTGCAAGCTGAGCTCACCTGCAGCCTCCCCTGCAGACCCTGCAAAGCTCAGAGTCTGTTCCCACAGGGAGCTCTGCCTAGAAGGCCCACACTATCTGGGGTGCCCAACAGGACATAAGCCCCTGCAGGTGATGCTGCCTAGCAGGTGTTCAGGCTGTAGTGGTCCTAGAGAAGATGACCTGAATCACCTGCCTCTGGCCGGAGGTTCTCTGGACCTTTGGAACTTCCCCACGGACCAGAAGGTCTCAAGTGAATGAAGAGTCTAGGTGTGTCTCGGGAATAAGTGAATGAAGGCCATAGCCCTGATGTCACCATCCACCTTGAGCCTGTCTTTCAGTACCCAAGCTGCAGTAGCTGGAGTCAGTTGTGTCACTGCTTCCTGACCATCTTCTCCACCAGTCAGTCTTGGTGGGGATGTCCATGGCTATGTCCGTCTACCTGAAGTGGGTGTGCTTACACCATCTCCCAGTGGTGCCCCTATTCATTCTTCATTGGCCTCTGGGACAACTGGGACCAGATCCTGAGAAGTGAAGGCACGTCAGGTGAAACACTGCTCTGAGGTCTGGCCCAGAGGATGCTCTATCTCAGGCCCCTAGGGATGTGGTCAGTTCTAAGACCCCGAGAAAAAAAGGGCCTGCCTAACCCAAACGGCGGGGCATTCTGGAGACCGGACTGGAATGAGGACTCCAAGGCCAGTGCTCCAACTCTCTTTTGTGCAGGTCCTGGCCCAGCACATGGGGCACCAACTGTTTGTCTGCCCTACACATCTTGTGGGGGCAGCTCTGTCACTTTGAGAGGGGCTCAGCCTAATGCTCAAAGGACAGGCAGATGTGAACTTGAATTCCCATTCTGGGCAAGTGGCTTCCTCTCCCTGAGCTCAGTGCCCTCATTTGTAAAATGGGGGTGAAGCTGTCCTGGTCTCACAAGGCCAGAGGAACATTAAACAGACTCATACTGACATACAGCAAGTCACCAGCAACAAGAGCTGCCCCAATATGCTCCCCCCATTTTATTACTATTTTGAGGCAGCATCTCATTCTGTCACCCTGGGTATAGTGCCCTGGCATCAGCCTAGCCCAGAGCAACCTCAAACTCCTGGGCTCAAGGGATCTTCTTGCCTCAGCCTTGCAAGTAGCTGGGACTATAGCTGGGCACCACTGATAGTTTTTCTGTTTTTAGCAGAGACGGGCTCTCACTCTTGCTCAGGCTGGTCTTGAACTCCTGAGCTCAAGGGATCCTCCTGCCTTGGCCTCCTAGAGTGCTGGGACTATAAGCGTGAGCCACCATGCCTGGCCACCATATTTTCTTTGAAGCAACAATAGCAGGATTTATGTGGCATTTGACATTGTGCAGAGTGCCTTCTCCCTTACTGCCTTACATTATCCTCACATGATACGCCCCATGATCCTAGTGTTGATAACTGAGTCTGGGCACAGGGAACTTTCCAGAGCCCACAGGCAAAAGGGGCATTTCCTTCAGGGCAGTGCTGGGTTCTGGGGGAAGTCTGAAGAGCAGTGGGCCTCTTGGGAGTGAGCATTGCCCCGGCATGCCTGCCGCTGACACCGGCTGCCCAGGCCCAGCCTCCGCAGCACGGAGCTCTGTCGTGCCATCTACTTGCCTCTTGGGTAGGGAGCATGGTTCCAGAACAAGCCTGCCCTGAGTTTTTGTGATGCTCTTTTTCCTGGATAATATATATACTAAATATCTTAATGTATTTAAAGAAATACCAGCTAGCATATAACACACCTTTCTAACATATCTACACCTTTCCAGAAGCCTCTCTAGAAAATGCTAGAGAAGTGCATTTACTGTGCCCAGCAAAAACCCTTTCTTCTCTTTTCTTACCCATATCTACTGCGCCCCAGATTTCTCCTTGCTCTGGCTCTAGTCTCCTTCCCAAGCCCTCCATTCAGGCTTCCGTAGCACCCCGGCCTCCCCTCTTACCTCTTCATGTATGTTTTTTTTGAGACAGTCTCTCACTATGTTGCCCTTGGTAGAGTGCCGTGGCATCGCAGCTCACAGCAATCTCAAACTTTTTGGGATTAAGCAATTCTCTGGCCTCAGCCTCCCAAGTAGCTGGGACTAAAGGTGCCTGCCACAACACCTGGATATTTTTGTTGTCGTTGTTGCATTTGTCATTGTTGTTTTAGTTGGCCTAGTCCAGTTTGAACCCAGCAGCCTCAGTGTATGTGGCCGGCGCCCAACCTGCTGAGCTATGGGTGCCACCCAGCATTAAGTATTATTTTATTATAATTTGAAAAATATAAGGTTTATGCATTAATATTGACCAAAAAGTTCTCTAAATATATTCTGTGAGACATAATAAATGTACACATGGGCATCATGAATATTCTAAATATAAGTATGCAATGAATGCAAATGTATGTAAATGTATATCATAAGATCAATACTTATTTCAATAAAACAGCAATTACCAACTACATACTTTGACTTTTTTCAACAAAATATTTATTTTTAGCAGTATTAAAGCAGCCCCAGTGTATTTTTTATTTTTTTCTCAGTTATTGATTTTATGTGTTTTTCTTTTTTTTTTTAGCATGCCTAATTTTTTTCCTTGTTTTTTAAATGACTATTCAAGATGATGTAATTACAGTTGAAGGTCACATGTGAGAAAGGATAGTTGTGTTGAAGGCATAAGTGTGCTCAGAGACCCGGCTCTTGAACTGGGGCAGGAGTGGATTTTATGTGTTTTTAATCCTACTTTCCAAAAAACATTATTTTTTTTTTAATGGAAGACTAATCGAGGGTACAAATGATTAGGTTACATAGTTTACATTTGTTAGGTAGAGTTCAAGTTGTAGTTGAGCCCTTCACTGAGGGGGTGTGCTGTAGACCCTTACATTGCGCACATTAGGTGAGAGCTTACCAATCCTCCCTCCTCCTCACCTTCCCTTTTTCCTTCCCCTCCCCTTCTCCCACTTGAATTTAATTGTGTTTTTCCCGCATGTGGGGATGTAGTTGTTCATCGGTTAGTTTCATGTTAGAATTGTGTACATTGGATACCTGCTTTTCCATTGTCATGGTACTTTACTAAGAATGGACTATTCTGGAGTTAATCCTACTGTCAACGCAAATAAAGTTAGAGTGTATCACAGGTCAGGTTTTCCCAGTTAATAGACTCCGAGATGAATTTGTATTTGGGATGTTAATTGGTGAGTGCTATTAGGATAGTTCCAATGAGGGAACAGAGCGGGCAGGAATGGGCAGATGCAGAAATTAAACTGTGGTGGAGGCTGTCAATGACATCAGCTAGTGTCACTGGGAGTTCTGACACTGGCAAGGCCTCTGGAGTTGTCCTGACGTTTTACTTCAACTGTTTATTGGATGTGGGGTGTGACTTTGGAGGAGGTGTCTTTCTTCATCAGCCAGCCATTCTCAGGAATAGACTCAGCTGAGCATTGTCAGCCAACACCTGACCAGGAGGGGGATAAGTGCTTCAGGTCTGGCTGTAGCACCAGCTTATTGCTGCTGGGATCCACTGCTTCACATTGTAAGTTTGAGGAGCAGCTCCTCTAGATGTGGATAGACCGATTTTTCCCTAGAGAGATTTATAATAAGAAAACCTACAGCTCCTATTATACTCATTGGCTTTACGTCCACAACAGATACTCATTGTCTCTTTACTATTCATTTTAGATTTCCTTCATACTCACCTAGTGCCTTGAGTGATCTAGGGGTGACCTTTCGAATTGCTGGTCATAAATTACACATATCTTCAACTCTACGATTAGATAATATCTTTTTTTCAAATTAGTTTTACCAGTTTATATTTCTTTTAGCAATGTTTGATTGCTTTTAGAATATAGTTTTTGGTTTGTCTGTGCGATAATTTTAAATATAGTTATTCTTAAAAATTTGCACTGAATATTCTTGTGTTTTTTTGTAGGAACATGAATGTAAACTGACTCAGGAAATTCTGGAATTGATTGACAGAGAGGTTGACCTTATGATGAGAGGAGTCAAACCCCAGAACCTTGAAGGACTCCGAAAAAGAATTGCAACACTCTTTTTTCATTACATCAAAACACCCCTGTTTAATCCTGAAGTGGCAAGACACCATAAGGTATTCGACTTTTCTTTTTCACTTATTACTTCTTCAAAATTCTGAGATAAGTGAAGGCAAATTGAAGTATATTTGAATTTTGCCTTAACACACTACTTGGAATCCACATGGAAGATCATCTTATTGTGAAATCTCCTTTAAATGATTTCTTTGTATGTCATTTAGCGAAGCATTCATTTAACTTATTCCATGCCTGTATTTCCAACTCTGAATTCTTTCCAAATCTCTGAACCAACTTTCCAGTTGAATGTGTTGAATGCGTCACGTGCCTGATATCTTCATGCTTTTGTATATACTGTTGCTTCTACCTGGAGTCCCGTCCCCCGATTTATCCAGCCAAGTCATGTTCATTTAAGACTCAACTCTCATGATCTCTTCTTCATGAGGCCTCATAGAGAGTTCAAGTCTTCATATTGAAATTCTGTGTTATACCTTGTTCGTGTTCTTTGTAATACTTATCACACAGTTATACTCATTACCAGTCATCTCTATACAGATATTCTGAGAGAACTTCAAATGTAACATGTTAAACTGAGCTATCTTCTCCAACTCCAGGCTTCTGTGGTGATTTTGCTCTTTATCTAAAGCCAAGATAAATGCTTCATTGCCTTCTTGTTGTAAAGAAATATTTAAAGCATTTTCGCTAAAATTTGGGGTAGTTTTGTCCAATAATTATAGTGTTCTCCTTCTTTCTTTTTTTGTTGTTTTAAACAAAGCAAAAAGTGTATGTTTTATTTTATTTTTATTATTCTTTTTTGAGAGAGGGTCTTACTTTGTTACCCTCAGTAGAGTGCCATGGTACATAGCTCACAGCAACCTCAAACTCTTGGGTCAAGCTATTCTCTTGCCTCAGTCTCCTGAGTAGCTGGGACTACAGGCACCTGCCACAACACCCGGCTATTTTTAGAGACATGGTCTCCCTCTGGCTCAGGCTGATCTCAAACTTCTGAGTTCAGGCAATCCATCCGCCCTGGCCTTCCAGAGTCCTAGGATTACAGGTGTGAGCCACGGCGCCTGGCCAATAGCGTTTTATTTCAGTGATTATTTTTGCTGACTAAACATCATTAGCTTCTTTTTTCAAAACAAAATCTCAATAGTTAGTCCAAACTTCTAGAAGAATAAAAAGAATTTAATTTTTATATTATATCCTTTGAAATTGGGTTTTTAAAAACTTAATTATTTTGCAAAAATGTTAAAATATAACAAAAGTTCTAATTCTAGTTCTTCTCTACTCCGTTTCTATATATTTGGAGTAATAGAATTTGACATTCTACAAGTTTGCATAATGTCCTATAATTTTGTTTACTTTTAAAGTTTACTTTTGGTAAAATTCGCTCTTTTTCATGAGTTTTGAAAAATACATAGAGTCACATAACCAACAGTGGAGTGAAGACAAACAATAGTCCTGTCACCCTTCATGCTGCCACTTGATAGTCAACAAGTCTCCAGATTACAGTCTTCCCCTAATCTCCAGATCCCTGGAAAATATCGATTAGTGTATCACTTTTATGATTTTATCTATTTTGGAATGTCATATAAATGGAGTAATGCTATAGTGTGTAGTCTTTTTTTTTTTTTTTTGAGACAGAGCCTCAAGCTGTCACCCTGGATAGAGTGCTGTGGCATCACAGCTCACAGCAACCTCTAATTCCTGGGCTCAAGCGAGTATCTTACCTCCACCTCTCAAGTAGCTAGGACTACAGTTGCCTGCCACAATGCCTGGCCATTTTTTGGTTGCCGCCGTCATTGTTGTTCGAAGTGCCCGGGCTGGATTTGAACCCACCAGCTCAGGTGTACGTGGCTGGTGCCTTAGCCCATTGAGCCACAAGCGCCGAGCCAGTGTGTAGTCTTTTGAGACTGACTTCTTTCATTCAGCATATTACAATTGTGGTTCACCATGTTTTTGAAGGTCTCAGTTATTTGTTACAGTTGAGCAACATTCTTGTAGTTTGCCTATTTAGGGTTTTTTTTTTATTTTAATCTTTCACAGTTGTGGACATTTGGGTTGCTTAGAGTGTAAGACTTTTATTAATAAAGTTCCTATAAGTATTTGATATGAGTTTTTGGATTTATTGATTGTTTGGGAGTAAATACCTAGAAAGTGACTTTGTTGAAACATATGTTAAATGCATATTTACTTTTATAAGAGACTACAAAACTTTTTTTCCAAACTGGTTATACTATGTTGCAGTCCCACCTGCAATGCATAAGAAATATATTAATTAAAACAAAGGATTTAAGATTTTTTTCTTATATCTAGGGCAATGCATGGATTATCTTTGCATGGGTAGGGATAATACTCTTTAATATCACCAAATACATGCTAGGTTATAAAAAAGACATTATTGAAATTAAAAGGGAATGCCTTATTCGGTTTGTATAATAAGAGTAGAATTTGAAAGGACACCACTATCCCCATCATCACCTTCTGGAACTTAACAAGGACAAAACACTCAGTGTTCTCTGGATAATTCTTATAGATTTAAATTCTGTTCCTTAAATGAAGCCCTTTGCCATCATAATCATGATGGGGATGCTTTTCTTTCTTGCACAATTTCAGATGGGTAGAGAATATATTTGCAAGGCTGTTAAATAGTCTACCCATTCATAAGGAAGAGGTGTGCTAATTGGTTTTTATGAAGTTGACTCATATTTTTCCAGTTTAGTAGCTACGAGGCAGGAAGATAAAATAATCTTCTGAGTTAAATTAAATATGTGATCTCAGAATAAGAAAAGAACTCAGAGAAGTTGCCTGCTAGTACTCGAATCATGTTCCTAGATCACTCTTGTTTTTTCCAGCAGAACTGACTATCTTATACACTTGCATATTGTCTTACCTCTCAAAATTATAAGGCCCGGGGCAATAAAATATTAAAAAAAAAAAGAAAAGTAAACCAGAGTACAGGGCAAGGAGCAGAAAGTATCAGAGATTCAGAAGATAGTGAAACATAAGAAGAGATTACAATGGTAATTATTTCAGATCCACCTTGCATGAGAGAAAAAATATTACAGAACATTGATGCCCATTTCCTCCATTATAAAAATATTTTTGAAGGTTTTAATTTTCAGATGCCAACTCTGCTGCAGCTGGATCTTTCCTCTTGTGGAGGGCAGAAATACTGATGAATCATAATTTAGAAAACACTGGCTTGGATAAGTGATGGTTCATTTTGTGCTGGAAATGGTCACTCATTTATTCTTTCATTCATACTACTTTAGCTCATGAAGAATCACTGTGGTAGAATCTTCTAGGGTAGAATCATTGCCTTCCCACTGTTTTAGATGCAGAGTTTCAAATTTTGAAAATTGATTATCAAACTAATTTAAACTTATTTTCAAGATAAATGAAATAAGAAAGGCAATTGGTGTAGTGGACTTTCATTTATATGTGACTCTAGCTATTGGCTACAGGAATAATTATTGTAACAGCAAAAAAAACCTGAACTCTTCTTAGAAATAAGTGCTAAAAACCTCTGACTACTAATTTTTTTTCCTGTCAATTAACTTTCTAAGTGATTTTGCCGCATACATTTGAGGGTTGATGAATAATAGATTTTAATATTTTGGCAAGATAAATGAAATTTAAATTTTGTATAGACTGCAAAATTAAGGGAAAAACGTAACTTTTAAAATCAACCAGCTCTATTGCATTCTAAGATTAGTTAGCCCTCAGTACTTCTGTTGGTTAATGCAGTATTTGAAGTATTTGGCATGGCTTTTATACCTTTTTTCTTCCTTCCCTCTCTCCCTCCCTCCCTCCCTCTCTCCCGCTCTTCCTTCCTTCCCTCCCTTCCTTCCCTTTCTTTCTTCCTTCATTTTTACTATTTAGATCCCTCAAGACCCATTGAGGTTTTATAAGAAGATTTACTTTTGTGAGAGTTGTCAGCTATATTTGCCATCTACGGAGTTTGCCATATTGTCTACCACGCACCAAGTACACCGGTGCCGTCGCTGCGTTAGCCTTGAGAATGAAGCTAGACAGCGAGAATCGTTTTTGAAGTACAAATGTTTACTTCAGCGGCTCTATTATTCAGAAGCTAATTATGAAGATGACTCTAAAATTGCTTTCTTAATGCAGGTATCTAGTAATTGGTGCCAGCAAAGATGAAATTTGTTCTGTCAAGGAGGCTACCTTGCAATCATGTGTGTGTGTGTGTGAGATTGTTTAATAACTATTCTGCTAGACAGTGTGTTCTGCAAGGGCAGGGCTATGCCTGTTTTCTCCTCCTGCTCCCCATTATATCTCTATAGCCTAATACAGTGCCAAGCAAATATAGGTTCTCAATATTTGTTGAATGAATGAATGCATTTGCAGAAATTGATGTTGCAAATGTACGTGTTAGCATTTATGGATAACGGCAATAATTAGTATATCCTCAATATGACTATGATGGTTAGTAATAGAGAAAGAGAAAACTAAGGCTCATAGAAAGCAAAAGAAAACTGCTGTAGGGAAGGACTTTGAATAGATATACTTGACTACTGAAATTATCTGTATGATGCCATCCACAACCCATAACTGGAAAGTTTCTGGCCAGAGTTCTTTTGGAAGAATAATTGCATTGAATTATTGACCCTGTCAGTCATCTGCCTTTTTATAAGAACATCTCCTGGCTCTGAAAGAGGCTGGGCCTATGAGTTCCCGGACTGTGACCTGAATTCCTAACTTAACTACCACTTTGCTCTTGTTTTTCCATGATTTCTATTGGGCTATTTAGGCCAGGGGAGAATCATTGTCTCTACAAAATAAAAATCAAATTCCTGACACTGTTTGGACTTATGTACTGGAGTGAGAAAAGAAAAAGACTTGTTGATGTGACTTTATCCAACATTAACAGCTTATTAATAAAAGTAACTCATAGAGCACAATTGATCTCAATTGTGATATTTGTGTTCATAGGCAGTCAAAAAAGGCAAAATTTTCTGTAAATTAAAAGTTAATGTTAACTAAATTGTATTTAATTAGGAATATGTACGTCACTAGGACGGTTTTGAGACAGATGTGTTATGGTCCATTATTTCACTTCCAAGAAGTATAGTCAACAGCATACTTTCTGATTCACCTGTGCAACATTTATTTTTTGAGACAGAGTCTTATCTCACTTTGTTGCCCAGGCTAGAGAGCTGTGGCATCAGACTAGTTTACCTCACAACAAGCTCAGCTTCCTGAGTTCAAGTAATTTTCCTTCCTCAGTCTCCCTGGTAGCTGGGACTGCAGGTGCCTGCCAGAACACATAGTTAATATTTCTACTTTTGTTAGAGACCAGAGTTTTGCTCTTGCTCAGGCTGGTTTTGTACTCCTGAGCTCAAGTCATCTTCCTGTCTTGGCCTCCCAGAGTTCTAGGATTACAGGCATAAGCTATCACTCCTGGCCCACCTGTGCAACTTCCAACTTGCTTAGCTTATCAGTATTGCTAGAGGACTTCATTTGGTTCCAACCATGCAGATTTTATGTTTCTTGATTTTTGTGTAAGTCAAAACTTTCATAATGAACTACTATGAAAATAAACCCTTCTATGAATAAACATTTTAGAGATTTAAAAGAAGATTCAAATGTTAATGTGTTTTGTTCAAAAATTCTTCTGAACCGATAGCTTTCTAACTTTAAAAATCACAATTTATACTAAAAATTCTTTTTACTATCATTATTATCATGCATGCTTATACTAGGCAAGTTCTATTTTTAGACAATTTACTAGACAATTCTATTTGTCAAGTACAAGCATGCATGATAATAATGATAGTAAAACACTCAGATAATGCTTACATGGCTCAACACACTTTATTGATTTAATCAATGCAATAGTTCTATCAAAATAGGTAATATTTTCATTCTGCAGATGAGAAAACTGAGTACTGAGAGGTTAACTAACTTGCCCACTTAACACTCGTAAGTACCACTGCTGGGATTCAGATCTAGGCAGTTGGTTCCCAGAGTCCATACATGTAAACACATGCTGTTCTACCTGAGAAACAAACATTTCTTTTTTTTTTTTTTAATAATTTTATTGAATCATAATTCTGTACATTGGTGCAATCATAGGGCACGATTCATATACATTCAGAAATGTTTTGATCGTACTGTTACAGACAGCCTTCATGGCATTTTCTTGATCACTATATA
>CAUYON010205921.1:0-36196 GCA_963573935.1 Arctocebus calabarensis | reverse complement strand
GTGTACCTCTGTACATGGTGGCTTTGGAGCTAGATCCTAGAAATAAATCAAACTTTGCACAGGTTGATTTATTCTGTTTCCATCCCTTCCTCTGTGTTCCAGTGTTACTTGTCTGATGCAGCTGAGGGTGGTACCACTATGTGCTGCTCCTTCAGGGAGAATGCTAATGTCTCCTCCATGGGGACAGAGAAGGATGGGAGATAAAACTGGGCTTTTTCTTCTCTTGCTGTCCTTCATTAAGCTCCTCCTGTCCTTCATTAAGCTCCTCCTTCCTGTCCCCCTCCAGGCCCCAGCAGAGACACATCTGGCTGGTGAGATAGAGAAAGGCTCTGAGCACACTTGGCTCGGCCTCCTGTGGGATCTGTGTTTGGAGCCGCCTCCTGCCAGGACCCTGCCGCTCTGCTTATTCCTTCAGGGAGACCCAACTACAGATTCTGTCTGTGGGAGACACATTAGAAGCCCTGTGATAGTTGTAGGTCGAGCTGAATTCTCAAATTCAGCTACGCCAGTAATAAAGCTGGTGTTTTAAGTTTCTGTCATTCTGATTCCTATCTGCACCTCCTGTTTGGTCTGAACACAAGAGGGGAAGAAACACGTGTTTTCACTTAACTCCTGGAAACCCGAAGAGTGATGGCTTCTGGGACTTTTCCTCATCTGTGCTTGGACTGCTAGCTTTCTGCTTGTCTTTGCTAAAGTCTGGGTGTGGTGGAAGTCTAGTCCTTATTGACCTAATTAATCATTTATTATCTCTTAGGGGAAGACAGTCTACATAGTGGGGAGGAATCTGGCCAGAGAGAAAGCTGAAAGCCTTAGCTCACATGAGCTTACATGTTGCTCACCTTAGCTAACATGTAACACCCCCCCACCCCCGGAAGGAAATGGAGAATTGATTGGCAGAGAAGTGACTGTTATGCCATCCACCCTCAGCATTTAGGGGACTGATGGGGCTACTGGAAGGTGAAAGGTGTGGAGGTAGAAGAAGCTGAAGCTTTTTCTCATACTCTTACATTATCTCATGTCTAGGGAATTAGTTTTGGGAGATTAACCTCATCCTTGGTTTGATCTTATTTGCCTTCCCTTATTTTCCATTTCTTTTATTTTCTTAGTTGTTTTAAATTTATTTTATCTTAATGTATGACGTACATCTGCATCAACTTCTGAAATCATTTAGCAACACGGTAGGGAATAGGTGAATACATAAAATCCTCCCTAGGTATTCCAGTCCCTTCAGATCTTCTTGGCTGCATGATTTCCTTTGAAGGGTAGTTACATGATTTAGAGATACTCAGGTTCATATAATCCATGAAAGACAGCAAAGTTCAATGTAAATGATTTCTAAAAATTATTAGGATCACTGCTATCCTCAACTAATACGGATTTTCAGATCTGTTCTTGTTTTCAGTCCATATTTAAATTAATTCAGTAATTAAATGTAAGTGCTCCTTGATTCTTGAAACACGTCCGGAGACTAGCCTCTACTGGTCCTTGAGCCTCACGGTTCGGCCTAGTTAGTATTTTGCTGCTAAATATCTATGCAAAAAGTTTAAACCCTGCTCATTAATCAGTTCAGTGACTCACTGAAGAGATTGCCTGGACTTTGGAGTATAAAGTTGGATGATCACGCATTGTGTGGGATAGACATATCCTTCTGAACATCTGGCTGCTGCAAGTACAATCAATAGAGAAGTCTGAAAAAGAATTATGGATGGTGGCAGCTCAGATTTCACTGAGCTGAGAAACCTACATTTCTTCAAGACATCATCTGTTCTGTGCTTAGAAAGCATTCGGTCCAACAGTGGTATCTTTTTGAAGGCTATCTATTCTAACGAGAGTTTTTGTGACTTCATCTTTAGCAAGTATTTATTGGATGGCTACTGTGTTAGGTGCTAACCATACCTTCTCTCAGAGTTCTGGCTCTGATTCTAATTCCCTCATAGAGTTTTACAAGGAAGGAAATTCATAGGCTGATTCTATATTTTGGGTTACTGGATTCTCTGCCTTCCTTCCTTCCTTCCTTCCTCCCTCCCTTCCTTTTTCTTTCCACTGATTCCATTTTATACATAATTGTCCCTTTTATCCTCAAATTTAAAGTCTTATGTACACAAATATTTCACCTGTCTGAGTGCATTTTTCTTACAGTCCAGAGTACACAAGACCATGCAGTAAATACTTTATTCCTTGATCATTCCCACGTTTTCATCTCTATTTTTGTTTACTTTTCCAGTTCCCTATAAGTGCATGCTCACATGCTCACTTTTCTGTATATCCGCCGAGGTTGCAGACTGGCAGGTCCAGCCTATATCAGGAAAAAGAAAATACCACTTGGTAATAACAGATTGCTAGGACAAATTTTCCTTCTTTAAGGGTCAAAAGGAGGAACCATTTTCCATATTAAATGATTGGTACATATAATTATCATCCCAGCTGTAAATAAAAATACCCGACTGTGGTTAGAGGAAGGAGTCTCGCAGGCCTGGGCCTCCAAAATAAACAACCCAGTTCTATCAGATGCTCTTCTTCTTCAAGGGCTGTGGAAAGTGAAGCTTGACTCT
Source organism: Arctocebus calabarensis (assembly GCA_963573935.1). Lineage (NCBI taxonomy): Eukaryota > Metazoa > Chordata > Mammalia > Primates > Lorisidae > Arctocebus > Arctocebus calabarensis. The sequence goes on along the minus strand of CAUYON010205921.1, from coordinate 33,644 downwards.
ATGGACTCATGGCCATTTTCTCTGTTGACTCAGATCATCCGGATGGACAGTCCAAGACAGTGACTTTCTTGTTGGGCTGTCATTCAGAAGTGGAAGCGTATGAAGCACTCATTCCATGCCCTTTCCTGCTTCCTCCCTATTCCTGCTGTCTTGAGCTAATCCTGGAATCGCTCCAAGCATGACAGCCAATTGCTTCTGCCTCTCTTTCCACCCTCTGTCCCACAGTCTGCAGCAGGTGGGTGATGGTGCTGATCGCTTCTCCTCTTCACCTGGTATTAGCAGGGGAGTAAAGCTGTCCCCTGGCCCTCCATGTCGGTCTTCACCATAGTAGCCACAGCCGAGTGGCAGAATTCCGCAAATGAGGAAAGACTGTGTATCGCAGCTTGTGGCAACTTAATTCAAAACAATTACGACTACTTACTTTGTTCTGGGAACTGTGCTAGGGGTGAGAGAGTTCAGTGTGGAGAGTGGAAGCTGCTTCTGGCAGGACATTCATTCATTCATTCATTCATCCCACATTCTTTGATTGCTTACTTCATGCCAGCATTCTAGCTGCTGAGGAAGACAGACAAACAAAATGGAAGAGGTGATGTCCTCAAGGAGCGGACATCCATGAGAGAGGATGGAGAGTCAATAATACAGAAGTAAACCAGTGAAAAGTGTTGGGTTACGTGGTCTCTTCGACATGTCAATTTGCATAAACAGTGTCACTAATTATCTCGTCAAACACTAATCTAGATGTCCGTGAAGGTACTTTCTAGATCTAAGTCAAGTTTATCATGAGAGGGCTTTAAGGGGGATCACCCTAGAGAATCTGGGTATTACTCACTCAGCCCAACTGCCTTAAAAGTGGGACGGCAGGTCCTCTGAGAGGAGAAATTCATGTCCAGACAAAAGCTTCGGCCATGCCCAGGAGTTGCTCCCAGCTTGTCCTTCCTCGTGGCCTCACCTGTGGATGTGGGGCTCTTAGGCAGCCCCCACCACTGTCTAAGCCATACCCCTGCAGCAAACTTCTTTGAATCATCTTTCATTGCTTCTGGTTCTCTGGCTGAACCCCAATAGACACAGTGCTGTGAAGAAAAGCCAAGCAGGAAAACAGGGTTAAGCTGCTTATGGGATGGATGTGGAGACAAAAAAATCCCACTTACAGCATTTATGCCTGCGGCCTTATGTCCGTGCAGAAAGAGCAAGAGTGATATAGTGGAGATGTGATTCTTCTACTAAAATAGAAAATTTGCTTTCTCCAAAGCAGAGACCCCACAGCTCAAACTCTAGGGATCTTGCGGAGGTGGTTTCTTATGCTGAGCCTTTTTCAATTTTTTAATCTCTGAAATAGTATTTCCAATTCCACATGATTATTATGGAAATAGGATCAGACTATTATATTTACACACCCAGCACCAGGCCTGGCACATCATAGACTAGAATAATCGAATAGAATAGACTGTATTCTACAGGGAATCCCAAAGTTCTCCAGACAGGGAAAATGGGGAATTGTAAGTACATATGTATTTACTTTAAAAATATTCATTATGCGTTTTTACAAAATGTTGTCTATGTGTTGACCATCTCTTTCTTCACTACATGAAGGCTTCTCTCCTACTCATGGTGAACACATTTCCAGATATCTGTCGTTTTGCGAGTCTGTTCATTTTGCCTGTGTAGTTCCCAGTTCTCTATTTTCTCAAGTTCATCAGCCTGGGTTACCCCAATAAATGCTTTCATTAAGCAGGTTTCACAGTCTGTCTGCCTGGGGTATGTATTGGCCACAGACGGCAAGGGAATAAATGTGATAAGATAGTGCTGAATTGCCATGCTCTTCACACTGCAGATAGGTCCCTGCCTATCAATGAGGAGGAAATTTTATATATGTATTTTTTTTCTTGAAGTATATCATCTTGAATCTCTTGAAACTTTTTCCAACTCTCTTTTGTCTGCAGAGAAATATCTGGCACATTCAAGCTTCTCTTTAAATTTCTTCAAAATAACCAAAGTGATGTATCAATGAACGACTGCTCTTCTTTCTCAAGGCTCCACCTAAGATCTTGTGTGTTGTTCCTCATTGTCAAAGAACTTCAGGCAGTTGGTGGAGAGAGAGCAGATGGGGAGGAAGGCTGTGCTCTATGAATTTTTCCAAAACTATAGTTTCTGGGCAAGGGAAGTTACTGTCTGTCATTTTTGTACATCTTAATACTGAGAAAAAGCACAGGAGAGTAATACTATGTTTGAAATAGTTCAGATTGCCATGCACACCCTCCTTTTCTCTGGTTAACTGGGAAAGCAAACATTCCCAAGGTTATTTTCTTGTGCTAAGATGGTGCAGTACTCATTCCTGCAGTTCATTTGGCGTAAGATGAACCTCCAGCTTTGGGGCACATGAGATAGTGTCTCCCTGGAGTGGAGAGGCCTCTGGGTCAGTAGTTGCTGGTTCCAGCTCACCACAGCAAAATGTGGTAGAACCATACAATAAAATATTATTTGGTAATAAAAAGAAAGAGGCCTCGGAGTCAGTAGTTGCTGGTTCCAGTTCACCATTTTTGTTGAACAGCAAAGTAATACAATCCCACGTATCTTGAAATGTCAAAGACTAGAATGAATCTTTAGTGATTCATTACTCCAATGAGTATGGTTTTCAGTACCCATAGGTGCTAACCATAGATCGAGGTGCTAGAGACACATTAGTGGACAAGTAAGGCAAGCTCCTGTTTTCATGTAGGCAACTTTATTCATGGGAGGTCCAGATGGAACAAGTAACATGTTTTGAACACTTACTAAGTGCAAGCTCTTTGTCTAGGCCATTGGTTCTCAACCTTCCTAATGCTGGGACCCTTTAATACAGTTCCTCAGGTTGTGGTGACCCCCAGCCATAAAATTATTTTTGTTGCTGCTTCATAAATGTAATTTTGCTACTGTTATGAATTATAATGTAAATATCTGATATGCAGGATGTATTTTCATTGTTACAAAGGGGCCACGACCCACAGATTGAGAACCACTGGTCTAGGCCATCAAGTGTGGGGCTGTCCAGCCAAGAGTGATCATGGTGTCCTTGGAATGGGAACTCTGGAAACACAGGAAAATGCAGGACATTGTAGTGCAGCTGGTGGTGTTGGTGGACGTCTGACAGATGTGACCTGAGTCCCAGTCAATATGGTTCACAGTGCAAAGGGAAAATTGAGACTAAGTCTTCAAGGAGCTGGAGTTTGGCTAGCATATTACAATGGAATTCAGTCTTGGAGAAACAAAATCCAGGTAACTAGAACTATAGCACTAGATCCAGTGCTGAGAAGATTGGCTGGTACATAGCAAGAGCTCAGTAAACATTTGCTGAGTGAGTAGAAGAAAAGAATAAGATTTACGGTATATGTGATTTAATACTTACACCAGAACCATTGAGCCAGAGTTCTCAAGTCCTCTCATTAGGGTCAAGATTTCATCCAGGGTTTGGGGAAGACTGTACTTTGAAGAAGAAGACAGATTGTGGAGTTAGGTGAAGTTTGGGAAAGGCTAGTCTTCAAATGGCGTGACTTCTGGCCCTTCTTTGGCTTGGTTCACAGGCATCATAGCTACTATCCTACCTCTTGGTACCTAAGTGTTGGGCAACTTAAGGGGAGGTCAGGACAGTACCAGCTGTTTTCAATACCACCTACCATCCCTGCTTCTGCATCATAATATGACCCCAGATGAGCTGAAGACCATTTGGGGAAGAGTCCTGGGCAAAGTCAGACTCCACTAAAGTCTAATTCAGCTGTTACATTAATTTTGCTATGTCAAAGCTATCATGTTCTCCTTCCCATAACTAAAAAATGTCTATTCAGGGACGGTGCCTGTGGCTAAGCGAGTAGGGCACCAGCCCCATATACCGAAGGTGGCAGGTTCAAACCTGACCTTGGCCAAACCGCAAAACAAAAAAATAGCCGGGCGTTGTGGCAGGAGCCTGTAGTCCCAGCTACTCAGGAGGCTGAGGCAAGAGAATTGCCTAAGCTCAGGAGTTGGAGGTTGCTGTGAGCTGTGTGATGCCACAGCACTCTACTGAAGGTGACAAAGTGAGACTCTGTCTCTACAGAAAAAAAAAAGTCTATTCAACTTTAGGTCAGGAAAAAAATAAATACACTTTGTGTTTATATTTATACTTACGGCACATGATATATACTTATAGCATATGATCTGATGTGATTATGTATAGTTAATTATGTATTTTTATGTATTTTATATGTAAAGTTTTATCAGAGTAATAGGATATCAGGTCATATAGTTTGTTTTTGCTTTACATATTATATAGTAGTATATGTAGTTTTTATCTATGTAAAATTTGGATTAATGTCAGGTGCTGGCACTAGCAGGACAAGACGGCGAGCAGCTGACGTACAAGGGAGAGCTGAAATCAAGGCAGACACTGTGATTTCTGCTGTTACTGATGCTGGCCCTCAGTGCGCGTAGCTTTAGGTCGATGAATATTAAATAAAGGCAGAAGGAATAAAATGTTCAAGGTGAACACTGTCCCCAGATGGGGGCTGGGAGAGAGCCCAGCCAGGGTAGCAAGGGTAGCAGAGGCAGGAGGAAAGGGGCTAGTGCCTGCTGCAGCCATCGCTAAGCCAGGACGTCCTCTAGAGAGCCTGTGTCACTGAGCTGCATGCACAGCAGCCCACTTTCCCTCACACAGCCCTGGGAGGTATGTGCTGTTCTCCCCACTTAGCAGATGAGGATACTGAGGCTTAGCGAGACCAGCTAACTTATCTAAGAAGTATGCCTGCCACGTGGTGTATACTCCACATGTATTTCCTAAATGAATGAATGAATGAATGAATGAATGAGGCCATGCAACTGGTAACTGTAGACCCGAGAGTGTGCTCTGACTGACTCCAGAGGCAGGTCTCTTATCACCATTTTCCTAACGGGTTTTATTCCTACGGATAGCAAGGAGGCTACAGGAGTAATGATTAGCAGTTCTGTTTCTGAGTGGGGAAATGTCTGTCCTCGCCCTTAAGTCAGCCCAGCTGCCAGAGTCCACTGGTGGAATTATGTTCCCCACAGGACGAGCCAGCTGCCTACTGGTTATCTACATGGAGGAATGCTGTTTTGCTGTTTCCCTCCGACTGATACTGAAATTGAAATGGGGAAGGACTCCAAGTACAACATATCACGCAGGGGGTTGCGGGTACCCTCACGGGATCATGCTGAGAACCTGCTGAGAACACGCTGAGATCATTATTCTGATGGGTCAGGAATACGTTGTCATCCACAGCCAGCAGCCGCATGTGCTGGGCACACACCATGGCCCGTCTGAGTTGGCTTCTTCCATAAAGTGGGTTCACATTAGGAGCCCAAGGGCCACTCCCCTTGGGAAATCAGAGTCATTTGTTCACCTAACATCAACTTTTGAAAAATTGGGAAGCAAGGACTCCTGGCTAGAGATGTGCCTTTAAAGACAGTCTTCCAAGAGGTCTTTGTACATGAGTGCTCGAGACTCTAGGAGAAGGTGCGCACTGTACCCTCCTCTGGGTTTGCGTCATCGCATGCTCCAAGCCTGGGGCAGGGTTTCTCCTGCGTGTTGATTGATTGGGCTGTGGGGTGAGGGAAATCCCGTTCTGCAGTGAGAGCAGCATGTCGAAGCGAAGAAATAAACCTTTTATTTGTTCCTCCCATTTCTACTGGGAAGTTCATTCTGTGAAAGAGGATTTCTGTTTCTGGTTTCAATATCATGCAGTCCTGGTTTACAAAGTCAGAGGATCTGAGATGGATGTGCCTGAATCTCTGGATTCATGCTCATCAAATCCTTCTTAAGAAGGAAACATTTCTCTGACATAGGGGATTTGGAACACGTAGCAGCTTCTGGATAAAGAGCCAGGGGACAGGCCAAACAGCTCAGGGATCTGGGCCCGGGCTATCCCAGCAACAGTAATGGGCCTCAGGGAAAGACACTGTTGTTTCCAAAATGGAGCTGATGATCAAATTTGGGGCATCTGTGATTTTAAGATGCATTCTGACCACCGATCTGTCCCTTAGGTGCACAGCCGGAGAGGGGCTCAGTAACCTCAGCGAAGAATTCTTTGTGTAATCTCTTGTCCATTTTGTCCGGGACACTGATCAGTGACTGGGAAGCATCCTCTACCAGGGTGCGAATACCTGAAGTTCTGCTTGCTTTCTACTGTTTCGTGGGGCCCCTGGTCAGTTTCACCTTTTTGCAGCCCCTTCCTATTTAAATGTCTGTCAGATCTAAATCCCTAGATCAGACCTTGAAATCTCTGCTCCCGAAGGTACCACCAATGTCTCTGCTGTGACATAGCCAGAGTTTCAGAACACACATCGCTTAAGTTCCCCACCCCAGGGAAGGGCACCCCTCGCCCACAGCACAAGTATGGAGTGAACCACACGGACTTCCCCCTTGCTCCCACGTCCCAGGGGTCACTAGGGCATGGTCAATTTTAACACATTAGTATCTTCCAACTTGCTCTAGTCCCTACTTATTTCTCAGACCCTTTCCCTGCCTCTCCCCATGGGCTCCTGTTCCCCCCACATGCCCTCTGCTCACATTTCCTCCAGAGAAATGTGACTTTCCAGATCTGGTCCTCATCTATTCCTGATCTGTCCCAGTGCACCTAAGGGTGCCCTCCGCCTGCAGCATCTACACTAAGGGCCAATTAGGAGACTCAGGAAAGAAATGGTGAACACTTATGAATATAGAAATCATAGGTTTTAATTTTTGCTCTGTTCTGAGTAGCACGCACCTCCATGTGCCACCAGATTGTGCAAGGATGTTTATTTCAATATTTTATATACACGAGCTGCTCATGAAATGCTTGCGGATTGAGCACAGGAGTGAATAGTCTTTCTTTCTCCCCTTTCTCTTCTTGTGACTGCAAATCCTGTCAAAAAACAATCTTTTCTTCTGCTTGGCGCCGGCCGCTGCCGCTACTGTTTATTTTTTCTCGAGGCTTCCTCCTCTTTTGCTGTTTGTGCCCCTTCTCCCGAACGCCTCCTCTCCACTCCTGCCAGGTTCTCGCGGATGCCCTCACTTACATAAGTCTGGGAACTGGTTTTAAATATGGTCCGAAAACCTGCCTCCACAGGGGGCTGTGCCCCCAGCTGCCTGCAGGTTATCCAAGAGTCTCCTACAGGGGAGTGTTACCTAGGTGGAGAAGACAAAATAAAAGCCATTTGGCTCAGCGTTGGGTTTTGAAGGAAATAGCTGAGCTGAGTGGCTCCAAGAGTTTGCATTTTCTGGCCACTGCTTTTATAACAAGAGCACCATTTTCGCCACCTGAACTTAGCTGACTTCAGTTTGGTATTAGGAAGGCTTTGGGGGCTTGCATGGCAACAAAGAGCTTGTCTGTGTCTGCTCTGGTGAGAGAGAAGTGTGCACCCTGAAGATTCAGTCCAAGGTCATCGTCCATTGTAGGGAGTAACAGGAAATCTTACTTTGATGGAACATCAGCAAACCCAGGTCCCCACCAAGACGATTATCTGTCTGGTGGCACTATAACAACCAGACATTCCTATTCCATCGAAGAGTATTGCATTGCACGTTCTGCTTCTCACGAAGGCGTCTTAGGTCCACCTCCTTTGTTTTTCTAGCCACCAACTCTGGACTGCCTCAGTATGTTCCAAATCCAGTAGACCCTTTTGTCCTTAGTTTTGTTTTGTGTAGTTTCAGTTACCCTAGGTCAACGGTGGTTGGAAAATATTAAATGGAAAATGCCAGAAATCAAGAATTCGTAAGTTTTAATTTTTGCACTGTTGTGAGTAGCTTGATGAAACCTTTAGGGTTCTATCTCTGGATGTGAACCCCTCTTTGTCTAATGCATCCACACTGCATGTGCCACCTGCTGGTTATCACTGAGTAGCTACCTCAGGGTTTTGTACTATGCTCGGTTTCAGGCATTTGTTGGGGTTCTTGGAATGTATCACCCTCAGATAAAGGGGGCCTATTCTTGCCAGCTACACTAAATCAGTTGGACAACATTTAGTGCATTAATGTGCTACCAATTTTAGGTAAATTAAACATATAAACCTTTAATGAAAACAAACGAAAATATTTAAAATTATTTAAAAAATTTTTTTTTGATTTAGAGACAGAGTTTAACTTTGTCGTCCTCGGCAAAGTACCGTGGTGTCACAGCTCACAGCAACCTCCAGCTCCTGGGCTTAGGCGATTCTCCTGCCTCAGCCTTCCGAGTAGCTGGGACTACAGGCGCCTGCCACAACGCCTGGCTATTTTTTTGTTGCAGTTTGACTGGGGCTGGGTTTGAACCCACCACGGTATATGGGGCCGGCGCCTTACCCACTGAGCAACAAGCGCCGCCCCCCCCCCCAAAAATAATTGTTTTATTTATAATCTGCAAGGAATAGTTTGCCTACTTCAGAGATAGGGGCTTTTTAATCGTCAGACATTCTGATGTTCTTGAATGAGACTTATGAGTCAATATGTCACTGGAGGGTTTAGACGTCTTCAGGTTGTGAACTGTTAAGTATATCACTCTTCACAGCTAGAAGGCAGGACGATTCAGTCCTGGAAATAGGGCCAATGGATTCAGCATATGTTACTTTGCATTTACCCCGAAAAATAAGAGCTTCTGTGGCAGCACTTCTGTGTGTGTGGACTTTGTTTTCTGAAGAGTGGAGGAAATCTTTAGGCCCTGAGGAAGGCCTGTAGTCTGAACAGTCAAGCCCTTATCCTCATGATCAGCCTTCTAAAGAAATCCCAGCAGGGCGGCGCCTGTGGCTCAAAGGAATAGGGCGCCATAGGGCGGAGGTGGCAGGTTCAAACCCAGCCCCAGCCAAAAACCGCAAAAAAAAAAAAAAAGAAATCCCAGCAATTTATCATCTGGACACCTGTTCTCTGAACAAGAGGTCTAGTTGGTTTATGATACTGATTATGTTACTGAGATGGGCTCTTTGCATCTTCGTCTCACTGTTCTTCATTGACATTAGAGTCATGAAGCTATATTTTTATTTCATTCCTTACTTCAAAGATGTGTACGGGTCTTCAATAGCAGACTATTAAAGCATGGAAAAAGTGGTGTTTATATTTGGAATTCATTTATTTGACTAGTGCTCTTGAAATAAGTGTATTCAGTGGCTGAAAGTTGATAGTACTGAATATTCTCACCAACCCCATTAACACTAAACAAAGATCAGGAGATATGGTTATGGCCAGCAGTTACTCTCTGTGAATAAACACCACACAGACTGCAATCTGGCTGCTGCCTCTCTTATCAAAGCAGCTATATCCTTTCTTGCCACATAAAACAACAGTTGATTAAGTGAAAAAATTTAATGCTTAGTTCTGTAGCTTGTATTTTTAGTGATTAAAAATACAGGAATTTGTCAAGCATTTCTCTCTTGTATGGGAGCCTTATATGTATAAATAACTGATTCATATTCATCACATCTGTGTTTTTTTTTTTTTTTGTAAAAACAGAGCACCCGGGGCCAGGTTTGAACTTGCCACATCTGGTATATGGGGCTGGCGCCCTACTCCTTTGAGCCACAGGCACCGCCCCACATCTGTGTTTTTATGTAATTGTCATATACACTAGGAATTAAGAATTATTTGTCCACAGCTGATAGGGAGTAAGAAAACAGATATATATTCTTCATTCTCACTCAGGGAACCAGGATGAGTGTGATGGTTAACTTGAGGTGTTAACTGGACTGAATTCAATGACACCCAGATGGCTGGTAAAGCCTTAGATCTGGGCATGTCTGTGAGGGTGCTTCTGAAATGGATTAGCACTTGAATGAGTGAGGAAGGAATATTAGCCCTCCTTACTCAGTGTGGACAAGCATCCCCCCTCCCCCCACCCACCCCCCCACCCCCCCCCGGCTGAGGACCTAACAGAACAAAAAGGCAGAAGAAAGGGGAATTTTCTTGCTCCCTTCTGTAGCTGGGACAGCCTTCATCACCTGCTCCTAGACCGCAGCCCTCCAGTTTCTTTAGGGTTTTGGCCTTGTACTGAAAGTAACACCACTGAATTCTCTGGTTCTGATGGGCTGATTCACCCTACTGACCTCCCTGGTTCTCTAACTTGTAGACACGCTCTTGTGGGACTTCTCAGACTCCACAATCCTGTGGGCCAATTTCCCTAATAAATCCCCTCTCATATCCACCTCTTTCTCTCTCTCCACATCATCTATCTATATCTATGCCTGTATTTATATCCTATTGGTTCTGTCTCTCTGGAGAACCCTGATATAATGAAGAAGGTTCATCTTCAAGCTCTCACTGCTAAAATAGGAAAATGGGAAGGGGGAGGAAAATCAAGTTCTGCCACCCCAAAGTGATACAGATTATATTCATTCATATTTCTCTTTTATCTTTTATTTAAAAATAGACTTTACTTTTTAAAGCTGATTTAGGTTTACAGAAAAGTTACCCAGGTACAGAGTTTCCTTTCTGTCCCCACAGAGTTCCCTGTCATTAATGTCCTGCGTTAGTGAGGTACAGTTATAACAATGGTTGCACCAATGTTGATACACTTCTAAGGTCCACTGTTTATGCCAGGGTTTACTCTTTGTGTTGCATGTTCTATGGGGTTTGACAAATGCATAATATCCCATATCTACATCATGTTCTTAGACAGAATCATCTCACTGCCCTAAACATATCTTGTGTTCAAGCCATTCACCTCTCCCACTCTTCTCTCCATCTGAAAACCACTGATCTTTTTCTTGTCTCCATGGTTTCACCTTTTCCTGAATGCCGTATAGCTGGAATCATGTAGTAAGTAGACTCTCAGATTAGCTTCTTTTACTTGTAAATGTGCATTTGTGTTTCCCCTATGTCTTTTTTGTGGCTTTTTATCACTGAATAATATTCCACTGTATGATGTACCACAAGGTATTGTCTTCAGTCATATTTTATTGGCCGCAGTAAGTCTCATGGCAACCCTGACTTTCAGGGAGCAGGGAAGTCCAATCACATGTTTGGAAAAAAGAAATCTAGAACTGTTTTTGTGAATAGCACTCATTAACCCTTTATCCTCTGTGTCTTGGATGAAGTAAATATGAGGTCTGATAATTAAGTTCATGAACTTGCCACCATGCAGTTATGTTGGTGTCACTGTACAAACAACTTGGTAAGGTTTCATAACCTTGATCTATTAGTGTCTCATGGTAGTCATTGTGTTGATGTGTGGTGGTATCATACTGACTGGCATTCATTATTATTGTTGCGTGGTTTTATGTGCTGTGGTAAGAATGTCAGAACTGGAATTAGAGCAAGTAACCCAATTCAGAAATTAAACTTGGCAAGAGTGGAAGTGAAAACAGGGACGTGTTAGTCCAAGTATATTGCAGGAAGAATGGGGACCGAACACCCATTCTTGGCAGGGGAGGGCACCCCCAGAAAAAGGGAAAATTAAAAAGTACGCTAAAGGAGTGAGAAAGAAAAAAAGTCAGCTAGTTTACCTTTAAGCTAGCCATTGCTAAATTTCTTATCTGAACAAGACTCTAGCCTTTGCTAAAACTCTGGCCTATTGGGGATACAGTTTACACCAATACCCTGCTCAGTCTGTGAACACTCTGAGGAAGTAAATGGTCATAAAAGAGATTAGGATAAGACCTAGAATAGATGCACCTTCTAGGTCATTTCCTGCCCATTAAACAGACAAAGCAGATACCCATTGTAGAGATTTGCATTTGGCTGGGGCAGAGACTAAGGGAACAGCTTGAGCCCTGAGATATGGGCAAAAGGGCTTGCACCCCTTATCACAGAGGATTTTCCTCTGTGGTGGTGATGAGAGGAAAAAGCCTCTCTCCTGTTGATTCCTCAGAGGAGATTAACACCAGTGGTGTTTTACTCCACAGTGAACTAGTGGAGCTTAACACTTCCCTAGGAATCTGTGTGTGTGACTTCAGACAGGAGGCTTCCCCCACACAAGGCTCAAGTTTCAGATGCTCCAAAAACGGCTCAAATCCTTAAAGTTAATACTAATAACAATAGGAGCTGATAGCTCACTCAAAGAAACTGCTGGTGTCTTTGTTCCTTCCCTCAGCTTACCACCTGGGTAGATAGATGTCAATAAAAGTTGTGTGGAACGAAGATTAGAGGCCACTCACCAAAGCCCACACACAGGTGAACAGGTGGTGGTTCCCTGAGCTCCCACCTTTGACAATTCTCTTCTGTGTCTCATATCTCTTTCTTTATTGTCATTCTTAACTTTATATTTCTTCAGCTGGTCACACCAGTTTCACAGGTCTTAGTGGACCCTGCCCCTGGGGAGGGACCCTGACATTTATGTGGATAATGCCATGAAGAATATGGTAGTGTACAAACGGCTTAAATCAGCAGTTCTCAACCTGTTGGTCATGACCACTTTTAAAGGTTTACGGCATTAGGAAGGTTGAGAACCACTTGTTTAAATGTTTCCCGGAGGGGAGAGACAGTGTTACTGATGAAGGGAGGTCAGGGCGGCCAGTAACAAGGAGAACTGACAAAAACATTGCAAAAGTTTGCCTAATTGTGCATCCAAATCATTGTCTGACTGTGAGAAGCACAGCAGACCAAGTAAAGTTTGGTAGAGGAACATTTACGTGAATCTTAACTGAAAACTTAGGCATGAGAAGGATGTGGCTCCTGCATCACGACAATGCACCAGCTCACACGGCACTGTCTGGGAGGGAGTTTCAGCCAGTAACCAAATAACTATATTGGAATACCCTGCCTACTCACCTGATCTCTCCCCCACTGACTTTTTTCTTTACCTGAAGACAAAATATTGAAAGGAAGACATTTTGATGACATTGAAGACATCCCTAACAACTTTGATAGCCATTTCAGAACAAGAGCTCCAAAACTGCTTTGGAGGGTAGACTAGGTGCTGGTGTCAGGGCACAGCTTCACAAAAGGAGTAATTCACAGGTGACCACAGTGATATTTAGCAGTGAGGTACATAACACTTTTTCTAGGGTGAGTTCATAAACTTAATCGTAAGACCTCCTATCTTATGCTCACTATTCAATCCTTTTTAGGAGCAGTAGGAAAGTTTAAATTTAATGACAATCTGGACCCCCAATTTCTGCCATCAGAAAACTAAAAAAAGGAACCAGAGCACTTCTTTAAAAATACCATCGGAGCATGATCACAAACTCCGTTGTCTCTACCTGAAGACTACATAAGTGACACTGCCTTTGGATTCCTGAAAGGGGTCACACCTTTGTCAGAAGATATATGTAGTGTCATCCCAGAATATTGCTCAGCATTATCTTGGATGGAGACAGAAGTGATAATAAACCGGGCTATGACCTGTCCAGAAAACAGACACCCACCAGTTTTCCTAATACAGAATACTCAATATATGGAATTGAAGTACTGAAAGTACAAAGGAGGCATCACAGGGGTGGCAATTGCAGAAAGCAATCACCATCCCTGGGATGGAGGGAACAAAGGGGAGAGATGAAGTGACTTGGATCTAGAAGCTCACAGGAGGGCCCCATAGAGCTGCAAGGGCAGGGTAGGTGCCTTCAGGACTCCAGAGGAAGGACCCTCAGAGCAGGAGGGCTGGTTAGCAGCTGCTGTCAAATAGAGGGCTGTTTCTGGCAAGGAGGAGAAAAAAACTGAACACAGGAGCTACGTGCTGCTAGGTGATGCTAACAGGACCAGCAAGAAAACTGAAGTAACAGGTGCCTCTTCCCCTTTTCTTCCAGTCTCCCTCTAGCGCCCCCTCCTGACAGCTTAGACTGGATCTCTTAATGGAGAGCCAGCTGGCAAAGCGGAAGTGGTTCACAGGTGCCCAGCACCACAAAGCTGAGAGTGAAGGGCGGGTTTGGAGCTTAGAGACAACAGCTTAATATCAACACAGAGATAAAAAAAAAAATGCTTGGTCTCTATCTCTTATCCTAAACATCGTTTCATTACATCCAAAAAACTCAGAAGAAGGCAAGGGTCAGAGAGGGAATAGGGTCCAACACTGACATATCCTAAAAGGCTTCCGATCCATCAAAAAATGCTGTCATCACAGCAGAAGAAGGTCATCTGGCCTTCCCAGCTCTCACAGCAAGTAGCTCAAAGAGTCTCTCGAGACCTTTGCACTTGGGACACCAGGGAGAACAGCTGTATCACAACCTTGGCTCTCCCAGGATCTCCACAGGGACTTACTAAATAATTAATCACCAAAGCATGAAATACCACTAAAATACCCAAGGCACTCACTGATTTTCTTTGCAGTCTCTTTTTCATTTCTACTTTTTCTCTACTTCTCTCCTTGCTTTCTCTATTTTTTTTTTTTTTTAAGACAGAGACTCACTATGTTGCCCTTGGTAGAGTGCCATGGGATCACAGCTCACAGCAACCTCAAACTCTTGGGCTCAAGCAATTCTCTTGCCTCAGCTTCCCAAGTAGCTGGAACCACAAGCACCTGCCACAATGCCTGGCTATTTTTTTGTTGCAGTTGTCATTGTTGTTTAGCTGGCCAGGGTGCGAATCCGCCACCTTCAGTATATTTGGCTGGTGCCGTAACCACTGTGTTATGGGTGCCAAACCTCCTTCCCTATATTTAAATTCTTCTCCTTTCTTTCCTTTCCACTCCATTGCTTTCTCTGACACCAGTTACTCTCTTCCTGGGGGATAGTGGCACATGGCTGAGAGAGCATGAACTCCTGCCCAGTAAAAGCCTACGGTTAAATCTTAATCTTGATGTTTATGTGCATTATGATCTTGGGCAAGTTTTATTTCATTTTTTAAATTTTATTTATTTTTTTTGTTGTTGAATCATAGCTGAGTACATTAGTGCAATCAAGGGGTACAATGTGCTGGTTTCATATACAATCTGAAACATTTTCATCAAACTGTTTGACATAGCCATCATTATTTTCTTAGTTATTGTATGAAGACATTTGTATTCTGCATTTAGTAAGTTTCGCCTGAACCCGTCTAAGATGCATGATGGGAATAATAGCTAGAATACATGTATTTGTAAGAAATGAGAGAACATATATGTAGTGCCTGGTAGGTAATAGGTGATTGATACATTTTTGTTCCCCTACTCCTTTTTATAGTTATCAAAGGCATCCCCAGGTATACCTATTAAAAAACAACTTAATACTTAACACATGTCTGCTGCAGAGCCCTGGGCTGGGCACCTATGTTAGACCCAGCCTGAACTCTTCTCCTATAATACTAAATTGTTTATTTTCATCTGACCATATTTCAGTGAACTCACTTTCTCTGCCTTAATTATGTGGAAACTGGTGAGGTTCAAAATCCAGCCTGTGGCTGCCAGAATTTCTGAGCTAGTGTAGCTTAACTAAAATTGGGGAAAGTTTGCAGCATTAGGGAAAGAAAAACCAGAATAGGTTTGGAATACCTTGCTGGAATCCATGGCAGATGGAAGGTTCAAGACCTAAACAGTCATCCACCCCCATTCCATGCTAGCACCAGCATTTGTACACCACTCATCGTCATGTGAAGATTTGTCCTGGAGTAGGAAAGCGGCCACCGAGGGCACAGGAGGGTGGAAAATACATTTGATCCGTCCTCAGTGTTATGACACCTTGCTGGCTCTTTACCTTCCAGTCCCTTGGAACCCTTAACTAGAAGTAGTTGCAAAGTCAGCCAGCCAGCAAGTTAAGTACCTTCTAAGCCAAGCAATGCTGAAGAATTTATAAGTTGTTTTCTCTCTTATCCATTGAGTGCTGGCCAGGCGAACTTAGCACTGCATCTTTAAACATGCTTAGGTTCAATTAACTGTCAGCAGTCAAGGGCTCAGGACACCTTCACCGAGAGCGCAGAAGGGGCTCCGGAAACTCCCATCTTTCCCGTGAAGGTGGTGTCGTTTGACGTGACTCAGTGGGAAGCCAAAGATGTTACTTTTTTTCTTATAAGCCTAGGGGCTGATAGAAGGAAAGAATGTCTAAGAACCAAAGGAGGATTTCCTATTCTAGGGTATTTCGGTGGTTTCAACTTTCCGGACTCCATAGCAGTGGTTTAGGGATGCTTATTCTCGAGGGTCGCGTAGAAAATAGTGGTGAGCCTGAATTAAACCCAGACTTTCTACTGATTTGATTTGTATCATGGCTGTGGGTCTTTTAGAAGGTGATGGATTGCAGGCTTGGAGGAAAGGTCTTGGTGGACCTCATGGATACTTTTTCGTAACCTGGGAAAATGATGTTTCCCTTTCCAGTATCTACTCTGGGCTTCAACGTGGCTTGGGACCTTCTTGTAGGAGCACAAATGAGAATGAAGACAAAGTTGTGTGCATTTCCTCTTGGCTAATTTTTCTAAACACAAGATAAAACTTTCTTCCAGCCCTCCCCCCTTTTTCTTTTACAAAAATAATTTGAGACTGTTTTCCAGGGCAAAAATAGACTGTGCAGTCTTTGTACCCTCAGCACCTGTAGAAGGGACTGAATCGAGGTTTTGTTCTGGGTCCTGAAAGTTTATGGTCCATTTAGCTGAGAAGCAGAGTTTAATGTTGGCAAGCTTTAGTGTTTGTTTTAGTTTCTGCGAGTTGCTAACCATTCATTCTCCCTGTCTTTGGGAGGAGAGCAGGCCTGGGAGGAAAGACAGGTCAGAATCCAGGCAGGGTGAGGGTGGGCAGTGTTTAGGTGTAGAATCTTAATGGGCCAGTGAACATTTCTGCCTGATGCCTTCAGCCTGGCATCCTGGCGCAGGGGGCTCAGATGTGGAGGCTGAGGAGCAAGGGCGTTGCTGAGCCCCGCCCTCAGCAGTTTCACTAAGTGTGGATTCTAAAACACAGCCACAGGCTCCATGGTCAAGTGCACTTTCCTGAAAAAGATAAATGTTCATGTATTTGCTCAACCCTGCTCTTCTCATTTTGTTACCATCTAAACCAGATCTACCATCCCTCAATTAATTGGACAGGGTGGAAATGCAGATAGTCTTAGACCTGGCTAAACCTGTTTCTGTAGCCCCCGTACCTTAAGCCTGTGCTCCCCCCGATGATGAGTGAGAACGTGGACAGGAGGCCTACTGCACACCTGTCCTGCTCCTCACACTAGCAGTAGGCCGAAGTGACCTTGAGGCCAGAGTACCAACTGGGCTCATTTTGGAATTCTAGAGGCAAATTGCTCTTCAGAAACACAAACAAACAAATATTCCATCAACACATTATAATAATTACAATGACATGTCAGGGGGAAGTCTCAAACTCCTACCTCAAACTTTTATCTCTTCCCTTAATTCCCATTCTCTCCAAGGTCATTCAGGACCCTGCTCCTTTGTGCCTGGAGACCATGGAAAGAATTTCCCAGCTCATGTCCTTGCTTCTAGACTCTCCCCGCTTTTCCCTGCTCCCGGTAAATCCACCGCTGGCTGTCATAGGCACAATCTCTCTCCTCAGTGGGAAGAACTCAGGTCTTGTTCAGCATGGGTACATCAGCGCCCTGTTACAGAGATGCTCAAATGATGGTTGTTACATAAATGAATGCATAAGTCAGAGGTGGGTTTGCGCATGTGCAAAGCCTATGTAAGTCATTTCTAATTTCTCTATACAAGAGATGGGTCCTTGCTTGGTGGAAGGAACACAAAACTGTGACAGAAGACTGGCTGTGCCACTAAATGCTTTGAATTAATTATCTCATTCATATTACAAATAACCTATTGTATCTAC
Source organism: Arctocebus calabarensis (assembly GCA_963573935.1). Classification (NCBI taxonomy): domain Eukaryota; kingdom Metazoa; phylum Chordata; class Mammalia; order Primates; family Lorisidae; genus Arctocebus; species Arctocebus calabarensis. The sequence goes on along the minus strand of CAUYON010205921.1, from coordinate 16,074 downwards.
ACACACATGTATATATGCATGAAATTCTTATTCCACTTTAAAAAGGAGTGGAATAAGCTGCTATGACATAGCAGCTTTAGTGGGCCTGCCTTAAGGCACACAGCTTAAGATTCCTGCACATTCTGAGTCTGAAGCCAGTTTGCATTGCTATTCTGCTAAACTGCTGTGCAAACCTGGACAGATGAATAATTCTTCAGACTCGGCCTCCTCCTGGGTAAAATGAGAAGCCTGAACTCCGGTGATGCGCTTTAAATCCTATGCAGCTATTCTGCAAGTCTGTGTTTCTGATTCCAAACATCCGCTGAAACGTACCGTGAGACGTCAGGGAATTGTGACATGTGTTGAGTTGAGGGCAGGTCGGAGAACAGTAGCATTCCATCGGGAAATGGCACGCCTTTGCAGCCTACCCCTCAAATCCACACGCCTGGCGCAGGACCAGCCCTGCTGTCAGTCCGAAAGCACAGCTACCCGGTGAGTCCACTCGGCCAGTTCCTGAATCCACTAGCAAGGACAGTGTGCTGTCCGTCCTCACTCACAGATCTGAGAGTTGTTCACCTCCAGGGGCAACAGGAAGACAGCGAAAGCCCCCGAGGTGGCTGGGGGCCCTGGGACAATGACTGTGTGTTATTAACTGGAGGTTCTGATGACATCTTCGAACCGGACTCCATTCTCCTGTGACTGGCCCTCTTTCTTACTCATCTCTGACCACTTTTTCTGTGCATACTATAAATGCTGTATACTCCCAGGGCACAGTTTCCAGCCTTCTCGCTGCCAGGATAGCCTTGTCCTTTCTTGTATCCAGACTAGACTTTCTCTTAAAATGTCTATTTGTATTTCCAGCTAACTTCTAGATACTGTTGTATCTCTGCCCCACTGTCCCTGTTGCACTTCAGAGGTCAATATTTCCCAGATGGAAACATGCACTGGAATAAGGTAGAGATAAATAAAATATGTGCAGAATAGATAAACCCTGATGTGTTATTTAGTATCTTAGTATCAATTTAGGAGTTAGAGAAATTTTCACTTTCATTTTGGTAAATGGAGCTATTTTAGTTCCTGGGAACAAGGGATAAGTCTAATGTATTGTTTTATGTCTTGGGTTATAATATGGTGCCTGCCTCATAACAGGTGACCATTAACAGTATGTTAAAATTAATGAACTGAATCAAGTTTTGAGAGGAGAGCCAAATCGTGAAGTGTCACTTAGAAAAGGCAGACCCATGTGGGATGACGCAATACAGGGCTTGGCTTGTCAGGGCACTAGAGGGCACTAGACTAAACTCCATGATAAAAAGATTCATGGAGAAGGGTCCAGCTCATCGTGAGGAATCAAACTTTGCTTCACGTAATTTGTAAGGGTCATCCCAGGCTCTGAAGCTATAAGAGCAGTTTATACTTTTGCCAGTGCCAGACCAGCCCAGGGTGATAGACCCATGAAGACTCAGCCTGTTTCCGTAATTTCCTTTTACCTTTTCACACCATCATTTTCCCTAGGGCATAACTCACTGAAGTGGTCCCAGCTGGGTTTTGTGGTTCCCAGTGACGTCAGTGCTCAGGAGAACAAACAAGGGCAGCTGGCCATGTGAGCACTTAAGAAAGCTTTTAGAAAATATGTTTTCCCTCTCTTAACTGGATCAGATGAACTGGCATCTGGCGTGCAGTGAGACAAGGTGAGACACTTCAGCATTGGAGATGTCCAGTTGGGCCAGCTCTGGTGTACTTTATCCAAGTCTCCTGATGACTGACTCAGAAGGGGTCTCCTGAATACACATCCATCAGTCTCGACTGAGTGACTGATTTAAGTCTAAGCCTCGAGGGATGGTGGTGTTCGGGTGAACTCTTTTCTGCCTTTGTAGGAGCTCCCGTGAACACTGGCTGTGAGAAGTTAGGAAACGCAGGGGAACAAGGCTTGAATGAAGCATTGACCTCTTGGATTTATTTTCCATTTATTCATATTCAGTCTATTATCTACTATTCCTCTTTGGTTGCTCTGGGAAAGCCATATTCTCTTTTAATTCTTAGCTTCTTGTGCTCATTGTCTGGGTATAAGTTCCTCAATTCAGATTGTCAGGGACTTCTGTATGGCTGGTTCTCGGCTGTTACCTAGCTACACCTGTTTCCTTCTTGCTCTAGTGTATTACCTTTTAGGACATAAGCATTTGAGAAGGAAGAGAAACATTTCTCTTGTATCCATAATTCTATTGTAGAATAGTTTCTAATATATTGTACTTTGCAGTGCATAATGTGCATTTTCCCCATTATCGAGGGAAAAATAAAGATGCACATTATATGTGGATAGTACTATTACCACATTTATATAAATATTTTTAATTCTTTTACTTATGCTTATGTGTTAAAAGCATAACTCTAAAAAGCAATAACAATATTTGTTTGCAAAATCATACCCTGGAATATGGTAATGGGTTTGTTGAACTTAATGATTATAAATTTGCCATGAAAGTGTTTTTGGCCAATGAAGAGCGATATATTTCTACATATTAGGAAAGAGCTAGCAATTTAGCTGATATTTTTATAAAATTCCTTTAGAATGCAAAAAACAAGGACTTAAATACAAACAAGTAAAAGTTTGAATTAGAATTTCTGAATTTGTGGGCTAAAAATGTGGTTGCACATTGTCTATGGCAAACTATGGTAGCCAGAATTACAGCTCATTTCAATTTTAAAATTTATTTATTTATTTATTTACTTTACAAGAAGGAAGTGTATTTATTGGGCAGTGCTGTCTAGATGAGGACCAGTGAGGTCGAAAAAATGAATGAAGCAGGTAGACAGAGCAAGAAGTTGAACTCTAGTGAAGTCCTGACAAATATCTCAGTTGATCCCTTGAGGAACCTCTGAAGTTGGGAAAGCCTCTCAAAGATATCTGAATTGAGGCGATGGCCAGTCTTTGGCTATCTGCCATCATACAAACATGAACCTTGAATGGGATGACTCTCTTTAGCCAGGGGCAATTTCCAGATAAGAACTCAGAAGACTGCAGCCGACTACCAATAGTCCCAGTAGCTGAGGGAAGGAGTGCTTCAGTCTCAAAAGGGTTGGGGGATTTGTGAGAATATGGGAAGCACATCATAGCATCGACTATAGATGATCAAAAACAACAGTACGTAATTCACAATTTACAGCAAAGTTCTGCCTCAATCCCAGATACAATTGAACGATTTTGACAATTATGAAAAAGTAAAATTCTAGCAAGAAACAAAGAAACTACCTAAAATGTCAGCTACTAGAATTATGGAAACTTTGACAGTAGGAGAGAAGAAACAACCCCCCCCCCTCCAAAGAAAAGGCCTCTAAATAGTGAAGAAATTTATTTATTTTTTATTCTGATTTAGGGATACAGGCGTTTTTTGGTTATGTGGATGACTTATATAGGGGTGATGTCTGAGTTTTTAGTGTAACTATCACCTCAACAGTATAATTGCACCCAAGAGATAGTTTTTCTTTCCTCACCCACCTCCCACCTTCCCCACTTCTAAGATTCCGTGTCCATTGGAGCACTTCATATGCCTCCATGTGCCCCTAGCTTAGCTCACACCCATACATGAGAATATGTGGCATTTGGTTTTCCATTCCTGCATTAATTTTCTTAGGATAATGAACTCCAAGTTTCATCTACGTTGTGGCAAAGGACATTATTTCATTCTTTTCTATGTCTGAGTAGTTCTCTGTTGTGTAAACACACAGCATTTTCTTAGCTTATTTCAAGTCTCCCTGTATTAGGCTCCTCATTCAATTATATTTGAAAACTAAAACCCAGATGCATTATCATATAGAAATTTTTATTTTCAATGAATTCAAATATATCTCTTTGAGGCATTCTCCATCCTATTTAGGAAAATCTTTCCAATCTCAACGTCATAAAGATTATTTCTTATATTTTCTGAAATACATTTTAAAATGTTGTTTTACATTGATGTGTTTATGTGGATGTTTTTATGTATAGTATAATGCAGGAAATTAGTTTTATTTGACTTTTAGTATGGATACTATGTGTCTCAGCACCATTTTTTGAGTTGTGCCTTTCTTTCTCCAGTGGTCTGTTATAAATCAACTCCAAATACAAGTGAGTCTGTTTCTGAATTGTCTCTTCTATGTTGTTAATCTGTCTGTTCATCCCTGGGCCAGTGCCACGCCCCTTTAACTCTTGGTAGTAAATCTTCATTTCATAAATCTTCAGTGGTACCTGTCTTTTGCCTTCCTCTGAACAACACGTCCTTATAGGGCTATTCTTAGAATTACCTTGAACTTGTGTTAGGTATAGGTATAAAGAATTTGACTTCTTTATGTTATTGATTCTTCCTCTTCACAAGTATGTTATTAATATATCATGACCTTTATTTGGGTCTTCGTTAATAACTTCCACTCAAATTTTATATGTTTACTTAAAAATCTGTGCTATTTTAGTTGGATTTATTTAAAAGTATATGAATATTTAATGGGATTATATTTAAGATTATGTTTTCCAGCTATTTGCTGTTAGTATATATAAATGCAGTTGACTTTTATATCTTGGTATAGCAATATCTTTTGGTTTTTTTGTAAGAATCATCATGTCACGTATAAGTAGTCATAGCTCTGTAGTTTTGTTATTTCATTCCTAATCATTAGCAATATTTTTCCTTACTGCACAAGCCAGGGATCCTAGTAAATCATTTTAAAATTCACAACCATGAATTTCAGATGAGCTCCAGAGCAGTGACACTGTGTTCCATTTATTCTTCCACTTATCTAGAAGACTATGTCATATTTCTTACATTTGCACCTTCACCCAATAACATTTTTTATTTCTTCAGGGATGGGATTCCACTTCTCTGCCTAGGTGAAATGCAGGGGTGTAATCAGAACTTACTATAGCCCCAATCTCTCAAAGTCAAGTGATCCTCCTGCCTCTGCCTCTAGAATAGTAGACACTACAGGCATTATAGGTGTGTGCCACCATCCCTGGCTAATTATTATTATTTTTTTTTACTTTTTGTGGATATGGTGTCTTGCTATGCTGCTGGTCTTTAACTTCTAGCCTCAAGCCATCCTCCTGCCTCTGTTTCCCAAACAAATAACTTTTAAAATCTAATTCACTAGGGGAAATATTATAAGCAGACGTTCTACAGACTTCCAGTCCCAGATCTCCCACCTCCTGCACATGCACCCATATATTTTTATTTTCTGAATTTTATCACAGAGGATACATTCCTGGGATAAGCCCAACTTAACCATGATGTAAAATCCTTTTTATATTTAGATTTAGTTGGCAAATATTTTGTTTAGAATTTTTTCAACTGTGTTCATGGGAGAGATTAGCCTGTGATTTTCCTTTTTCATACTTTCCTTGTCAAATGTTGGCACTGATGTTTATACTAGCTTCATAAAATAAGATGAGGATTGTTCCCCCTTTTTCTATTCCCTGGAAGAATTTGTTTAAGATTGAAATTACTTGTTTCTTAAATATTTTTGGCAGACTTTTCTGGGAAAACCATTTGATGTTTTCCTTCCAAAAAAATGTGATTGCTGTTTTGCTTTTAACGAGTTATTTGTCTTGAATCAGTTTTGTTGAGGTATATATTTTCCAGAAATTTTCTAGAAATTTGACTATTTCACCTAAGTTTTCAAATGTTTTCTTAACGTCTCTCCTGATCCTTTTATTCTCTTTTGAACATCTGCAGCACTTTTAGTTCTATCCACATTTCCATTCCTAGTATTAGTTATTAGGGACCTCTTCTGTGTTCTTATTCAGTCCTCATAGAGACTGTTCATTTTTGTAAGATTTTTCAAAAAACTGTCTTTTATATTTTACTTCTAGTCTGTTAATTTCCAATGTCCTTTTCTTTGTCTATTTTTTCCTAAAAGTATATTTGCCACCAGGCTACATTTTATGCCTTCCCCCTCAATACATTCATTAAGGGCTAGAAATTTCTCTTTAAGTGCTGCTATAATTGCATCCAGTACTACATTTTGATATAGTTATTTTATTTCATTAAGTTCTGTACCTTGTAATTTGCATTATGACATCTACTTCAACTCATTATGCCTGATACTTCTTCCTCTTTATACGGGTTTTACTTTTTTTCAATTTTTTGGTCTTTCTACAACCTCCTTTGTAAGTCTTACATATTTTTTATTACCTGTTCTCCTAGTTACCTTAGGGTATTTGTCATTATCACTATGTCATCTTTATGCCATTTTCTAACTGATTATTGGTAGTAAATAGTAATTACATTATTTATTTTTTAAATTTATTATTATTTTTTAATTTTAATTTTTATTAAATCATAACTGTATACAATGATGCATTTATGGGGTTCAGTGTACTGATTTGGTGTACAATGAGAAATGCTTACATTGAGCTGATTAACACAGCCATCACCTCACTTACTTATGTGTTGTGGTAAGACAATTATACTCTTTTCTTAAAAAGTTTGGAAATATACCATTGCATCATGCACATTAGGTGCCATCCCTCACCCAAATGCCCTCCCTCTTCCTCCCTCTCCTCTCCCAGTCCCTCTTTCTCCTCTTCCCTTCTACTTTCTGGATTATAGTTATATTTTACCATTCATATGAATGTGTAGGTGATTATATATTGATTTCATAGTAGTATTGAGTACACTGTATACTTTTTTCCCCCATTCTGGAGATATTTTACCAAGAAGAATATGTTCCAGCTCCAACCAAGTAAACATAAAAGATGTGAAGTTTCCATTTTTTTATGGCTGCATAGTATTCCATGGTGTACATGTACCATAATTCATTAATCCATTCATGGGTAGATGGGCACTTGGGCTGTTTCCATGTCTTGGCAATTATGAATTGGGCTTCAGTAAACATTCTGGTGCAAATGTCGTCGTGGTAAAATGATTTTTGGTCATCTGGCTATATACCTAGTAGAGGAATTGGAGAATCGAATGGTAGGTCGATTTTAGTTCCTTGAGTATTCTCTAAGCTTCTTTCTAAAAAGGTCATATTAGCTTGCATTCCCACCAGGAGTGTAAAAGTTGTGTTTTTGAAAAGATTAATAAAATTAATGTTCCTTTGGCTAACCTAACCAGAAATAAAAGAGTAAAATCTCTAGTATCATCTATCAGAAACAATAAAAGAGAAATAACAATAGACATCTCAGAAATTCAAAAAATCCTCAATGATTACTATAAAAAACTATTCCCCAAAATACGAATATCTGAAGGAAATGGACCAATACCTGGAAGCACGTCACCTTCCTAGTCTCAACCAGAAAGAATTAGAAATTTTGACTATTATCAATCACTGAAATAGCATTAACTATACAAAATCTCCCAAAAAGAAATGTCTGGGACCAGACGGTTTCACATCCTAATTCTATCAAACCTTTAAAGAGGAACTAGTACTTATATTATACAACCTTTTCCAAAGCATAGAAAAAGAAGAAATACTTCCTAATACATTGTAGGAAGCAAATATCACTCTGATCCCCAAACCAGAAAGGGATCCAAAATTTATTATTATTATTATTATTATTATTATTATTATTAGTAGTAGTAGTAGTAGTAGTAGTAGTAGTAGTATTTTAGATCATTTGCCATGATCAAGTAGGATTTATCCCTGGGATATAAGAATACTGTTGACTTTAATATGCTGATTTATATTCAATGATTTTGGTGCCTATGCTTATAACTTATACTTGTGTTTGAGCTGCTGCAAGAAAATACCACAAATTGGATGGCTTACAAACACAAACATTTATTCCTCCTGGGTGACTTGGAAGTTCAAGGCCAATGCACGTTAGGTACCTGGAAAAGGCCCTCTTCTTCATAAAGAGCCTTTTCACTGTGTCACCTTCCAATAATTCACCTTCTCATATCATCACCTGGGGAGTTAGAATTTCAACAGGAGAATTTGGGACCACACAAACGTTTAGATAGTAGCAACTTGCTTAAGAGTTACTTTTCTATGTTGAATATCAGGTAATATGAAAATGGGGCCAGCCATTTGGGTCTTTTCCCAAGTCTTCTATACATCTTTTATTCCTCAGAGACTATAGGACCCAATGTGCTCTTTCCCAGGCTGCCCTGTATTCTTGATGTGATTTTGGTTTGGACAATTGGATATTCCTGCATGCACTTAAAAGAAGTATACAGATTCCCTAATGCTCCAGGAACAAAAGCAGAAAAACCCAAACCACATCCTGATGCCAGCACAGATAAAAGACCTGATCTGTGGCCTCAACCCATGAAGGGTACATTAGTCTTGACTACATTTATTAAAGCCATCTGTTCCTCTCCCCCTTTAACCACATTGTGTCTTCCTGAGCTACTAGAACACAGACGTCCATCCACATAGCTATATTTTGGAGTTTCCTCTTATACAGAAAAGCAAAGGATGAAAAGTAAAAGAGTAAATGTTTCTTTCTTTATTAATAAGTATGTTATTGCCCAAATAATATATTTCCACGTTAAAAATCAAATATAGATTAAAAACTTTTTTTTAGATTAAAAACTTCCTATAACTCTCCCTCCCAGAGATAATCCTGTGTTAAAGTTTTCATTTTTATGTATATTTAGCATGAATATGCTTCTTAAGTTATCATCTGTTTTTTTTTATTAAATCATATCATCTGTTTTTTTTATTAAATCATAGCAAACATGGGGTACAATGTGCTGGTTTCATATACAATCTGAAATATTTTCATCAAATTGGTTAACATAGCCTTCATGGCATTTTCTTAGTTATTGTGTTAAGAACTATATATTCTGCATTTGCTAAGTTTCACCTGTACCCGTCTAAGATGCACCATAGGTATGGTCCCACCAAATGCCTTCCCTCCACCCTTTTATCAGCCCTGTGTGTGTCTCAGAGCAGATGCCACCCAAGTCTAAGGGTAAAATGTATATTTGGTAAAGTGTCTGTAGAGGAAAAAAGCTGTGTGTACCTAATTCTTTAGGAAATACCCCCACATCCCTAGGACTTTGGGCTACTTGGGTGCTTTCTCAATCATTAATGCCCCAACTCCTTTATTACCAAACTAAAACATTTACTAAGAACAGCAAAGAGAGATTGAGATAAATTCTCCATCAAGATTTTTCCAGGGCTGGACCTAGTTAGATATAAGTCATAGAAAACAGTCTCTGTGTGATAACCAAAAAAAGAGATGAGTGTAGAGAAAATTTATCTCACAGATTGAGAGATAAATTATGTCATCCTTTCCACCTCAATAAATAATGGAATAAGTTAGGAAGCACAGAAAAGGAAATAAAAAATAATAAGATGGGTCATGTTTTCCATGAAAGTGAATGGCAGAGCATTTTTTACCTTTTATGATTTTGTATTTTGCCACCCTGGTGGCACAAGGGGAGCTCTCAGAATTTTGTTTTTTTAGATGAACAATCTTTCCACAAAAGCCCAATGAACTTTAGCTGCTGCTCTGGCCAAGTCTCCAAGGCAAATCATTTTGTTGACTCCTGATGTCTGAGAGACGCCAACATATCATGCTGAGTTGGCTTCTATTAAGAATTCTGTCCAAGAATCGGGGCTCCCCCCATGAGTGAAAAAAGGAGAAGAATGTTTTATGAGAAGGATTTTCTATTTGTAGACATTCTATTAATCTGTTCATCATTTATGATGGGGTTAAGGACATGAAGCCTGTAGTAAAGTAGGTCAAGAATAAATTTTACTGCCACTTCTCAGTATTGATAGTTCCTATAAACCCTTGTGTCTTACTTAACCAAGTTTTGTTTTCACCCATCTCCCATGCCCATGTGTAAGATGTGTCCACTGTTCTAGGAGAGTTGAGGAAATGGTGAGCTCTGTGTAGCAATCACTGTCTTCTTGAACCAAAATGGCCCTTGTTTCTACCTTTCTGTTTTCCATGAAGTGTGATTTGCCTCTTGGAATAATATGTGGAATTCCATTTGTCCTCAGAGTAAAAGATGTGTGGCCCTTCCTTCCTTTGTCCAAAATAGAAAGGAAGGTCACATTCATTTTTCATTAGTGCTGAGGTGAGTCTTGGCTTCTGGTTCACAGTGTGTTTCCATAAGAGGAGCAGTTTCTCAGGGACTTTTGTTTTGAAGATCAGAGAGGTTTTTGACTTTCTCTTGACCATGACTCTCTGTGGGCTTTTTATGCCCAGATTCCCTTTTTCCTAACTCCATTCCTAACCACCTTCTCCCCATTAATAGTTTTAAGATGACACTTACAGAACATAGAGATAATTTTGTTGTTTTTCTTAACTATATTTCAAGGAAACTAGAAATGCTTACAAGAAAGGAGGTGGCGATATATAGAGTGGTTTCTGAAAATAACTGGTTAAAAGCCAGACCAAACATGGAAAGACACAAAATAACATCAGCAATAAATCCAAACTGCGCCCAGAATGCATGCTCATGTCAGTGGCTAGAGAAGAGAAATCTGATTTTATAGGATGTGTCAGTCAGGGGAGATAACTGATGCGGCATGCAAACTACAATGTAAAGCAATAGATTGTTTCTCATTCATGCAACTCTTGGGTATTTGGTGAGGAGCATTCCAGTGATTATTTAGGAATCCAGTTTCCTTCTGTCCTGGGGCTCAGACTTCTTTTATATCCATTTCTGATGCCAGGGAGAGAAAGAGTGAGTCTTATATAGCAAGAAGGGTTTTATCAACTAGGCCTGTAAAAGGTACACATTATTTCTCCTAACATCTGATTGGTTAAACATTTCATTATGAAGTCACTTGTAATTGCAAAGGAGGCTGAGGAATTCTGTTTACTACTATATCTAGGAGGATGAGGATTTGGGTTTTGGTGACACATGGTCATCTTTGCCACCAAAGATGAAGACACTTTTGAGATAAATGTAGAAATGAAAGAACTCCAATAAGATTACTAAGTTCCAACCTCCATTTTGCTTTTGGCCCTTGTAACTGAGTCTATACCTCAATCCACACCAATAGGGAGGAATGAATTTAATCCATTCCAGGGAGCTATGTGCCCTTCATAAAGAACAGTTTTCCTTTACTGAGTCCCTATATGTCTTTAGCTGGGTGTTACTAAGACTTGACTGTCACACTTTGCTACCAGAGATGTAGAAGTAGCAGAAGACTTGATTCCTGCTTTCAGTGAATTTGCACAATCCCTAATACCTCTGAAGCAAGGGGAGAAGAACCCATCACAGTAGAGGATCAAGGTTGGAAACTTGATGATCTGGGTGGTGTGGGCCACTCATAACACTGCTGGTGTGTCACAACTTTCTCGTGCCACCGATGTGGTGCTAGTCCACCCAGCTCTTGGCTGAGGATCAGTGGAAATAATGGAGTAGTCCATCCTCTCCACTTTTTCTGTCCTACTAAATAGAATCAATTGGTTTGTCAATCTTGACTGTTCAGATTGTTGTTCTTATAGCTGAAACAACCAATCACTTACTTCCTCATGAAGAATATAAGTCGGGCAAAAGTAGTATCAGGCAGGTGGAAACTAGGGGAATTGGTTCAAGTCAATCAATTTAGTGCGTGTGTGTATGTGTGTGTGTAGGCTTTAATGGACATGCTTTTATTTTTTGTCATGATGAAGAGACTGCCAATCTTATTTTGATTTCCAAGTTTCCAAGAAACCCTTACTTCTCCCAAGAATTATTAGACAAGTTTTACATGAGGAAGGAATGTGGAAACTTAAAAATATAAAAGGAACAGGAGAATCTAAAAAGTTTGAGCACTGTTGCCTTCTCCCTCCCCCTCTCCCGCCCTTCCCTGAGTGAGGGTCAGGAAGGTGGGGTAAAGGGCAACCCTCAGAGCAGACTAACTGCCACCATTGACTCCTTCCCAGCACTCAGGCTTCCTCAGGATTGCCATCACAAGCAGGTGACTAAAGATAATTCCTTGGCTTTGCAAAGGTCTGGCTAAAGCTCTGTTGTTGGAAACTCTCTGAGGAGCTCAGGCAGAAAACCATTTTTTTCATGATTTATGAGATCCCAAAATGCCACCATTAGCATTAGATGATTAAATTGGCACACTTGTTTGGACTGCCTCGACAGGGTTATATACTACCCCGAGGGCAGGTGGACACCGCATGCCATTACCATCATCACTTGGACGTCACCAGCAGGAAATATCAGAAGCCTCCCAAGACAGACTGTCCTGTGGAGCTTTCCAGAGAGGTCCTGGCAGGCAGGAGAGGTCGGCTTTGTCTGGATTGGTATCTGGGCCTGGAAGTCCCTGCTCCCTGAATCCCAAAGCGCCATCATGGTGGAAAAGGGCCAGGAGAGTGCCCCGCAGTAGCACTAGCATGAACAGAGCATCACCGCTGTCAGCCGTCCTGTGGCAGAGGTGATTGCGACTGCTGCCTCCTCATTGATCAGCTTAACCAGGCACTCACTGGTGTTGAGTTGCAAACGTCTGGATTTTGCTTCCCCTGGCAGTAGCTCTAGGGATAGGAGAGAAAACAGCTTATAAATTCTTTAACGATTCTTGGAGCCAAGGGCAGCTTACAGACTGGATTTTTGAGCAATGTTATTTAAAAGGTTCCAGGGGACGTGAAGGTAAATAACTTGAAAAATAGGGGGAAAGTTATTCCTTTCCTCCTCTGAGAACATTACACAGATTGAATTAATCTCAAGTGAATACTTCTTGTGATTATGAGACACAGAAGACAGCATTGTGTGAAGTGTCTGAGTCTCTCTTGGGCAGCCCCCACCTGTCAGGCTCACTGAGTGTTTCTCTTTTGAAGAAACATTTGGAAATGAGACATACACTGAAGATACCTGAACATCAGCTCTAAAATACCTTTGGGAGTTGTATGAGGATGTTTAAAGACAAATGAACAATGACTGATCTCCAGGAGCCTGAAGATGTTCACAGAGAAGCTGTGTATTAGCTCCAAAGAGAGATTTCAGGGACAGCTGAAGCACTAGTGGGAAGGATGGGTGAAATGACTTACGGTCCCTGCTGGTCCTGAAATGCTATTATTTCTAGCTTATATCAGCTTAAATAATCAGAAACTAATGCACAGCTTTTTTAATGAACGTAGAAACAAATGCTGGGTAAAGCATTCATTTTGCTTCCTGTATTCTCTAGCAGACACCTGTTATTAATATTGGGGCATTTTCCCATGGGCCTGGTGCTCATAATCCTAAATTTTGTGGGCTAGTTCTGCTTTCACATTTCCTGACCCCCTGTTCTGAAAGCCCACCTCTGCTTGCCACATGATCTGTTCTGATTTGAGATTTAGAGAATAGTGACCATTTATTGTCAGGGCCAGGAGAAGTCAGTGCTCAACAGAGTAAGCCATTATGCGTAGAGGCCTAATAAGAAGGCTAGATTTCCTAACGTTGAGAATAATCTTGAGTTTCCTTCATCTTCAACTATTTCAGACTCCTTCCGTGCCTTCTTTATAGATACAGAAAAAGTATTACACCGAACTGTGGATCTACTGATCATGGGTCTAACTACCAGTTGCTATTATTTGGAGGTGATTTTTCTGTGCTTCCTATGTACACAGTGGAATTCTCAGGCTGGTTTCCAGGACTGCTGTGGGACCAGGCACAGTGCTGTGTTCCCACAGGTTGGAGGGATGGAGTGAGCAACAAGGCAGTGCCCTCTGCCTCCATTATCCGCTGTGCTCCTGCTGACCTCACCTTATTTCTAGGGCAATTTTTGATTTTCCAGTTTTTTTCCTCTTTCTCTTTTTTTTTTGTCAACTGAAAGTTGGGCTTCTCAATCTAACCTATGAAATGATGCTTCATGGCTAAAACCTTTAAAAAGGGAAGACTTGTCTTTCTCCTTGTCCACTCAATAAACAACTGTCCTTCTCAGGTGATTCGATGTACAAAGGAAAATGCTGAGTTTATGGTGAGAAGACTGAGCCAGATATCATTGAAAAAAATCCATTTTTGAAAGAAACATTTAGCACATGTTTATTAGAGTCCAATTTCAATTAGTTTAGGGATCTTTGTGTATTTTGTGTCACACTGATATATGGTGAGTGCCTCAAGCAGTCAGAACCTGATCAGTGCATGTTGTGTGACACTACTGTATACCAGGCTGTGCTTTTAGAAAGTGTCCTGTTTTTGGCATATATGAAAGCTACTGACTTGTGGACATTGATTTTGTAGCTTGAGACAGTCAAGCTGAGAATCAAATCAAAGACATAATACCCTTCACAATAGCTTCAAAGACAATGAAATTCCTGGGAATATACCTAACAAAGGATGTGAAGGAGCTCTACAGAGAGAACTATATGATCTTGAGAAAAGAAACAGCAGGAGATATTAACAAATGAAGAGCATACCAGGGCGCGTGGCTGGGAAGAATCAACATTATTAAAATATCCATGCTACCTAAAGTGATCTACAGATAAATGAAATCCCCATCAAAGCACAAATGTCATACTTTGAAGAATGAAAAAATAGTATTTTTTTAATATGACACCAGAGAAAACCCTGAATAGTCAATGCAATCCTAGAAAATAAAAACAAATCTATATTCATCACATTTTTAGACTTCAGGTTATATTACAAGTCTACAGTGATCAGAATAGGACAATACTGGCACAAAAATAGAGATACAGGTCTGTGGGATAGAATAGAGAACCTAAGGATGAAACCAGTCAAGTATCACTATCTGATCTTTGATAAATCAAACAAAAGCATGCACTGGGGAAAAGAATCTCTATTTAATAAATGGTGCTCGGAGAAACATACGTAGAAGTCTGAAATTGGACCTATATCTCTCACTACTTACAAAAATTGACTCTTGCTGGATAAAAGATTTGAACTTAAGATACAAAATGATAAAAATTGTAGAAGAAAGTGTTAGAAAAACTTTTGACAATATTGACTTGGGAAAAGATATTATGCCAATTGCAGTAACACCAAAAATAAATAAATGTGATATGATCAAGCTAAAAAGTTACTACACAGGGTAGTGCGTGTGGCTCAAAGAAGTAGGGCACTGGCCCTGTATACAAGAGGTGGTGGGTTCAAACCCAGCCCTAGCCAAATAAAAAAAATAAAAATTTCTACACAGCTAAGGGTATAACAACTAAAGCAAGCAGACAACCTTTAGAATGGGAGAAGATATTTGCATGCTAACAAAGGCCTGATAACTAGAATCTACACATAACTCAAACTAATCAACAAGAAAAGAGCAAACAGGCTCAGTGCCTGTAGCTCAGCACGTAGGACACCGGCCACATACACCAGAGCTTCCGGGTTCGAATCCAGCCTGGGCCTGCCAAACAACAATGACAATTACAACCAAAAAATAGCCAGGCGTTGTGTCAGGTGCCTGTAGTCTCAGCTACTTGGGAGGTGGGGGCAAGAGAATCACTTAAGACCAAGAGTTTGAGGTTGCTGTGAGCTGTGACACCAAGGCACTCTACCTAGGAAAACAGCTTGAGACTCTATCTCAAAAAAGAAAGGAAAAGAAAAGAAAAGAGCAAACAATCCCATTTATAAGTGGGCAAGAGACATGAACAGAAACATCTCTGAAGAAGGGAGATGAATGGCCAACAAACACAAAAAAATGCTCATCATCCCTAATCATCAGAGAAATGCAAATCAAAACTACCCTGATATATCACCTAACCCCAGTGACACTAGCCCACTTCACAAAGTACTAAAGCTGCGGATGCTGGTGTGGATGTGGAAAGAAGGGAACACGTTTATACAGCTGATGAAATTTCAAACTAATATAGCCGCTATGGAAAGATGTATGAAGAATCCTCAAAGAGCTAAAAGTAAACCTTGCATTTGATCTTTCAATCCCATTTCTAGGTATCTACTCAGAAAGAAAAAAAATCATTTTACCCTAAGGACATTTGCACTAGATTGTTCACTGCAGATCAATTCACAATTGCCAAATCATGGCATTAACCCAAGTGACCATCAACACATGAATGAGTTAACAAACTGTGGTGTATGGATACCATGGAATGCTATTCAGCCACAGAAGATGTAGATTTTTTTTAGCAAATTTTTTTTTTCTTTTGAGACCGAGCCTCAAGCTGTCACCGTTGGGTAGAGTGCTGTGGCATCACACCTCACAGCAACCTCCAACTCCTCGGGCTCAAGTGAGTCTCCTGCCTCTGCCTCCCAAGTAGCTGGGACCACAGGC